>APFE030174979.1:53970-74851 GCA_000404065.3 Pinus taeda | reverse complement strand
CGAGTGTACATATGTTGTCCAAAAATATACAAAATTGGGACTCAAATGCCCATAATCATGTTCGGCACATCTAATGCCCCGGATCCGGATGAGCAGCCAAATAGGTAACTATCGCATTGGCGACATGCCAAAAAGTGCAAACCCAGTCATGTGGCATGCCAACCACATGACGCTGGATATCCTCAGGAAGGTCCTCTATAGCAGCCATCGGTACTTGATAGCTCAGTCTCGTCAAGTGTCGCTGGACGTTGTGTAGATTTTGTTCCGTCTCAGCAGTCGCCTCTTTAGCTCCTCGGCCGTGCCGTCTGTGCCGCGGGAATCCATCTGGTCGTATTGGCCCAATATCTGGATCATGATCATTATATTAGTCATTTGAATCTCATCAAAAAATATTTTTCAAAATGCATCATTATATTTGAAAAATCCAAAAGAAATCATAAAATCAAAAAATCCTTACCAATCTCGCCCCATGCTGCGTTCGGCGGTAATGCTAGGTCAGGATCTCCTCGGAAATCCAACCCAGCATAGGGGTAGTCGTCTACGGTGATGATCTGCTGATCCCACCAGGTGAAGAAATCATCGTCGAAAGTAGTCCTCGGGACCTCCCCACCCCCCAGACGTTTCATCAGATCATCCCACCGGCCCATGCGTGGATCACATGGGGTGCTGACGAAAACTGCTACCCTGGGGTAGAGTGCGGGAATCCTCTCGAAGAAGAGAGTGCACAAGATAGTCCCATAGCCAAAGTTCTTGGTTTTTCCCCTCTTGATAGAAGTGAGCTGGCTCTTCATGCTGGCCAGAAGAGGAGTACACCAATCGAACACAGTAGTGAGACAATCAACTGCCACGCTCATGGTGAGCCGTGATGCCTGATGGAGAGAGGATGATTTGTTCACTCGAGCTATGGTGAACAGGATTATCCTCAATGATAAACTCACCACATGTGCAATAGAAATCTAGCTCCCAACCTTCTTGGGATGTCCTGGGCAGTATATTTGTACGTAGTCCTCTATGGTGAGACTGCTCCGTGTCCTACCCCGGGACTGTACTACCTCTCCCCTTCCCGAAAGGCCCGTGATAAAATAAATATCCTCCACTTCTACCCTAAGTGGCATTTGATCAATCATCAAGGCTTCCTCCTCAACGTCCCAATAGTCAATGAGCATCTCAAGCAGTCGTACATTGGCTTTCATGTTCAGCAGTTTGAAGAATTTAAGCAAGCCGCATCCCCGTAAAGCATCTAAGGCTTGAGGATCATTCATAACTTCATTATCCACCGCTGCATGTTCTCTTTCACGCCACGTGACCGACATTCTGAGAAAAAAATGAGTTCCAACCGTTAGTTTTTTATTAAAATTGGTTCACGGCATATACGCAGGTTATTGTACACACAATCGCGTATAGGGCCCGCGTGTACGCGGGTTTCATATTACCAACCCGCGTATACGCTGTGGTGAAATTTTGAACAAAAGTTCAACGGTGAAACATCAACGAAAAATCCTAAAACTAGTTACAATTAATTGCAAGCTAAGTATAAGAGTTACTTGGAAGATTTTGAAGAATTTGAATGGTCGAATTTGGTACACGGGAAGTTTTCTCCTTTTGCTCCAAATCTTTGCTCTCCAACTCAATTGGTAAAAATGGTGAGTCCAAAATCTCTTTTATAAGTTTTGAAAATGCAAATTTTTTTCAAAACTTTATTTTGTTTGGCCTCATGTGACTTTTAACTTGGGAGCTTGGAATGTCGAGAATGGTTTGTTTTTCAGGACATTTTGGACGTTTTCGACTGTTTCGAGACGGTTCCATGACTGCTGACCCGTCATGGCAGGTATCATTTTCTCACTAGCATATAGGTTAGGGACATCATTTTTTCGTTGCATCATGCATACTAGCCTCCATCTGTCGATACATCTACCATAGGGTCAATCCCATCGTGTTATGGTTCTTAAGCCATCTTCACTTGTTGATTTTTAAAATCATGACACGATGGTAGAGCCATCCTTTACATGGGCATCGTAGTTAGCACCTCACTGACATTTGTTGCCCATGCTACTCCAATTTGAGTAGGCTCGGGAGTCCTCTGTAGTCTCGCCATGAATTATGCGTTGAAGACTCATTCCTCTTAGCATCTTCACTTTGTTCTGGCCTTATACCCTAGAGGCTCCTTTGTGCTGAGTTGTACTACTGCATTGCATGTTGACCATTTGCACCTTTTGGCCTAGAGCCGTCTTCACTTGGACTCATGTTTAAGCCAAATTTTGACCATGACGTCTGCAAAATCAACCTTGCATACCTTTGAATTCTGCAACTTGACACACCTTGACCCGTGGAAGGAACACACCTTTGAGTGTCACTGAACAGTTTTCGCCTCCCTGCATTGAGCATAGGAATGTTCGATTCCCAGGAACTAGATCATCTGTTTCACTGACACTCATTCTTTCCACTATACCATAGCATTCTTTTATTCTTTTTCAAGATTAACAGAAAAAGACAAAAAAATTACATATTCCAAAAAGAGCGGGAATGGGACAGTATTTCCATTTATTGTTGGCAGCTAGAGTCAGTCATGTCGCCCTTGAAAAAAGCATTCAAAACAAAGTCTCCTCTGTTTGGGTGGGATTTAGTTTGACTTAGGTACACCTTAACCTTGTTATTGAGTTAGTTCTCCCTCGATTGGTTATCTCTTCTAATCATATGGAGGGTTCGTTCATGCCTCCTGCATGACAAACTTATACAAAGTCATCATATGTTTCCATATAGTCACATTGAGTCGTGCTTTTGTTCAAGGGAAGTTAGCCTGAGTCAGCCTCTCTGTGGTGTCTCTTGACTCACTTTTCAGTCGACCATCCCTGGTTGTCAGTGTCATGTCTATTATCACATCAGTTATATTGGTCCTTTACTCGTGCCGGTTTGAGAAGGTCTCCATTGACTTCTTGTTGGCGGGTCTTGTCCTTATCGACGACGACATCTTGCTCTGAGGACAGACCTAGAGCTGCACCCTGGCTCTATTTTCATTATTGATAGGTTACCTTGTGCTCAACATCGATCAGTATCATGGGTCTTTGACTGAGTGGTTTCCCTTGTGTTCAACATCATCATACATTATCACACATTGGGATTCGTGCAGTACCTTCATTTCCATTTGACCCTATTGGTGGATACCTCACCTCTGTGTCAGCTTTCATTATTGGTTGGTTTAGAGGGTTTTTGTTGTGCACTAGCCACATCTTATGTATGCCAGAAATGTACTTCGGTTGGGTTACTACATCTCTTTCGTCCGATTCCCTCCACATTATTGGCCTACGGGTTACACTCACGCTAGATTGATGAAGGATGCCTTAATGCCTTCCTACTAGCGGATCTTTCCCTATCGACTTTGAATCATTGCTCTGGGGCAAAGATCTAGAGTCCATTTGGTAGTACCTTGGGGTTTGCAGTCATTAGTGGTAGATCCTTCGCTATCGATAGTGTGAAACCATTATTGTCTCTTGATTGATAAACTCTCACAGGTGTTTGACTCCAGCTCATCTATTCACACTTATTGGATCGTACTGGGTACCTTGATGCTCATTATCATTATCGGTGAGTGGTCTCACGTTTGTTAACGGTATACATCAATGATCGATAATCAAACGATTTCTCACATGGTTGGCTTCAGATCATTTATTCACATGGTGTAGAAATGTACCACGGCGGTCGGTGAAGACCTCAGGTTGTATTAGCATTCATTGGTTCACTTGATAGTTGCTCCTGTTGCTGCTAGTTGATACCACTCCACCTTATATGTTACAGTCAGTTATGGCGACATTATATATGCTGGCACTTGAGTTTGCAGTGTAGTACCATCCTTTTCCATCATATTTAGTTGGTACCTTTTGGGATCAGTCTTTGGTATCAGTGATCCGTTGTATCTTTCAGCATCATTGACAGTTTTATATGTGATATTCAGACATGTACTTGTTTGATCATGATTAGATGATCCATTATGTATTTTCCAGTCATTTATACTTGTATACTTAGTGGATCTGCTTGTACTTGATAAGCGGACATGCTTTGCTTTCTCTGAGCATGGGTATGCCCGCCTCAGACAGTGTTTCTTTCTGATCGCCTTTTATGGCTAGGCAGGCTGAATTCTGGTGAAGTACTCGTCGGTTTTTGGCAGATTTCCTTTCCATCATGTACCCCTTCTGACCTCATATATTAGGGGGCATCTGTTATAGCTCCAAATCTCACTATTATGGTTTGTGATGCTGCATTCATGGCCTAGGGCAACCCCTCCTTCTAGACCTGGTCCAAAATTTAAAAAGCAGTGTTTTATCCCTTGTACGCGACATTGCCTCGAGTTAAATGCGTGTATACGCGGGTAGGCATATACCCAACCCATGTATATGTATTAAAACACTTAAAAAAATATAAAACTCCTTATTTTTGGGCAGAGATTGTGGGTTTTACCTGCTGATCACCTGTTAGTGCCTGTGGCCCAACTGTTCCCAACCAACTCCCAACTAAAAAACTACTTTGGGAGAGGTATACAAAGACCTCAAAGGGAAGGCCTAAAGGAGGAGAGAAGAGAGAGAAAGGTTATTATACTGAGATTTTTCCCCTGACCAGGTCTGAAGACCCTTGTGCCTTCTGCACTTCCCCATTTATACAGGAAACCCTTGTTTCCTTGTGTGTTGATGTTCATCCACTAGTTATGGCATCATGGAGTGAGTCTTGGAAGGAGATATGCTAAAGGATTGAGGTTGGACGGATCCGGAAGGAAGCTTTGCTTGGAGCCTGTGAAAGGTTACTCAGGTGATATTAATCCTTTTGTACATTCTATTTGTCTATAATAAAGAAACACGTCTTGGTTCTTGATATGCATCTTCTTTATGTTTATGATGTTCATGTTTGAATTCATATGTGAATGGTTGTTTAAATTTCATAACTAACTACCTTCTTTTATAACATGAAGATGATTTCTTGATAAGTCTTTGTCCATATACTGTTGTATTCTTTGGAATTGGTTATTTTGCAGGACAAAGGAGCGAAAGGGACTTGAAGAAGGGTTTGGACCCTTAAGGAACTTCTCGAATGTAGGACCTAAGGTACGCCCCTCTTACTATAGAATTTGCTTATAATAGCATAGTGGCTGTGTGAATGTGTGTTTCTCTGTTTAGACAACTTTCAATCTGCTAGGGTTTCCACCCAAAAGCCCTAGGGGAGCATTTCCCTCAACACCATCAAAAATCCCCAGGGTGCAGTAACCTGGTTCTAGCACCCTCCCATACTACTTCAAGTGAGACCTCAGTCCACGCTCTATGGATTGTTGCCGAAAGGGATAGTAGGACCGGGATTTGCTTGGCTAAATCACCTGTGAACCTGGGTTCAGGTTGTTGATGCAAAGTTCTGAGTTTTGGTGATTGTTTATTGGTGTCTGTATTCTGCATATTCAGATTGGTTGATTGTGTTGAGCTTCAGTGTTGATGGATGAGATCTAATAATGGATTAGGATCATAATGACTTATCTTTATGTGATCTAATGGACTAGATCTGGTTGCTAACACATGTACTTTCCTTGTGTATGTAATAATCTGGTATGTCTGAAGTCAGGAAGTACAACAAAGTTATAAGTAAGTATTTGATGACATATATGCTGGTTCGGTTTGGTGAAGTTGCGTATACACACTGGTTCAGCTCTTCCAAGTAGCGTATGCACTCTAATGCATGATTTTAGATGATATAGCTAAATATTATTGCAAAGTTTTGTGATCTCCTCTATGTTCTTGTGACTGTGTTTCTGTTGACAAGGTTTCAGTGATTCAGTGTTGGGTGATTTAGAGGTTGATGATTGGTTGTATCACAGTGGTAATTAATTTTGAGCTTCAATGTTGTTGATGGGTCCAGTATGAAAATTGGATGAAACGTGGCCTTCATATCATGTTGTTGTGTTTCAGGAGTATCCAGTATGAAAATTTATGAAACGTGGTCCTTGGGGGAAGAAAGAAGATCATAGCCTTCAGTAGGTCGGCGCCTACGTGCTAGTAAACGATTCGGCTAGTACAAAAGAAAAGGGGGTTATAGCTCCCTTCCAGGAGAAGCTAGAGAATGAGAGAAGGTTGTAGCTTTCTACAGGTAGAAGCCTGCGTACTGGTGTAAGACTGCTCCAGTATAGAAATATTGTAAAAGGAATTTTCTTATTAAAGAAAGATAGAGACAAATTGCTGTAGGTGGTTTTCACCCACATTGGGTTTCCACCTTACATCATGGTCTTCATGTGTGTAATGATCTATTCTATTTTACTGCACCTATTTACTGTTCATATGGTTAATGAAGTTTAGATGCACTGATTAAAGATCAACTTTTAATGGATTAACTAAATCATAAGTTTACTAGATATACGCTAGTTGCATTAGACACAGTTGCGTGTACACGTGGGTTCCCTTAACAGAAGTAGCGTATATAAATCTAAGTATGGAAATGCAAAAGTTATTGATTTGATAATACTGATTCACCCCCCTCTTAGTATTATTTCCAACAATTGGTATCAGAGCAGGTCCTTTGGTAGAAGCTTGATCGCTTGAAGGAGATCCGTAGAACAATGGGAAAGAAGCTAAAGAAGAAAGTGCCTCAGAAGAAGAAGACATCTCCGAGGAACTATGACAGTGGAAGAATCGATTGGGGAATATGTGGAAGTAACACTTTAGATTCAGAATCACCTCAGAATGAAGATGAACAAGCAAAAGAAGTATCAGGTATGAGTTTGTTATCCTCTAGTGATACATTTCTCCATCCACTTGAAGGTGATGAAAGTGATATTGAAACAATTGAACTTGCTCTTATGGGTGAGGATGGAAGATATCAAATAGAGATAGAATTTAGAAGGCTTACAGACAAAATTAAATAGCAACAAGATCTATTGGACAAAAGAGAATGTGCCTCCAAAGAAGAAGCTACCAACCTAAAAGCTCAACTAGAGGAAGGAAACAAAGTAAGAAAGATATTCAAGGAAAAGGAAGATCAATGTAAAAAGCTACAAGATGAAGTGACATCATTAAGAAATGAAGTAAATGAAAGGAGAACAACAATCAAGAAACTTAGAGAAAGATCTAGTTATTATGAAAGTCTTGAAGCTAAGATCCTCTCGCTAAAAGAAGATCTTGAAGAATCAAATAAGTAGAATAAAGAACTACTCCAAGCTCTTGAAAAACAAGAAAATGAAGTTCTTGAATTAAGACATCAGTTGGAAGAAGGAAGAAAAGTTGAAGGAATCATGAAGAAGCAGTATCTTGAAAAGGAAAAGCAACATCAGGTTGAGGTAAATATTCTAAATGATAAATTAGAAGAAAAGGATAAGCTCTTAAGAATTTCAAGATAGTATTAAGATCTTGGATGATATTATTAGTAGTCAAAGGTCTCCTGCTATCAGAACTGGTCTTGGTTTTCATGAATCTGTTGAAGGTGAATCTAGTTCACAATGTAAGACAAGGGACTCTAATGCAAAATCTAAGATGCCTAACAAGGAGATGAGAGGTCAATCCCATCAACAACCAAGGAAAGAAATTCCTCAAAGAAAATCCTTTACTCCTAACTATGACAGTGATAGTCGATCATTTCCTCAATCGAATAATGTTGAATGTTATGTATGTCATAATTTTGGACATGTTGCAGCCAGATGCAGAAGAAGAATGTTTTAAGACCATCACACAAAAGGATCATCACATTCCAGGTACTTTAAGGGATATTGTTTTTCTTGAAATATGTTGGGTCACAAAGCCATTGACTGTTATAGAAGGAATATGAAACATATGAAATGTTAGGCATGTAACAAGCTTGGACATATAGCAAAATGAATGCAGGAACAAAGTACGGGAACTATACCAAAAGGAGAAAACATCCTCACACTTGAAGATATGGAAGGAAGTACAGTCAGAAAGATGTGGCACAACACAATGTACAGACATAATAGACTCAAAGGGAACTGAAAGTGTGAAACTTCAGTATTCTAAATCTCATACACAAGTTTCATGAAGAGAAGTCATGTATATACACGAGTTAGTCACTGCACAGTTGCATATATGTTAGTTTGAGGAAAAGCAGTGGGACAAGCTCAGGAAAAAGGGTTTGATATGATTTAGTTCATTATTTGCTCTGTTTGATAATGGTTACAAGTTGCTGATGATGTGCAGAAATGTCTTCATACTCATAAGATGTTTAGAAGTGTTTTTTATCCTAACTTGATGATGATGATGCCTTGATACTTCTTGCTAGTATATGCATAATCAGATATGACAGTAAACATATGGCACAGGCTCAGGGGGAGCTTATGCTTTGAATAATGCATTGTTGGCATTATGGTTAGAAGTCTTTGGTGTTGATGCTTATATGGCTAAATGATACATCTTGCTATGATATGGTTATGAGTTGTCCATGACAAAATATCATATGATTCTTGGGGTTACATAGTTGGTGTTCAAATAAAATTTGTGGTTGATTCTCTAATGATGCATATATGGTAATCTTCATAAGGATAAGGAGAAGTACAAAGCTTGAATACACAACTACATTACTTGATGATGAGTCACTCATATGCTGCTGTCGTCATATGCATAAAAATCATATAATATAGTTATGATGCAGGATTCCTATAGTTCTTGGCTCTCACATGATTGAGGATTGTTGCTATTGATGATATCAAGAAGTCTTAACAAAACATCTTGAGCTAAAGGCTTGCTAGATACATAGTGATATATATAGTATGTTAGATACATGAAGTTGCATTATTGGTTGAGTTATTGCAAATCACATGAAGACATAACTATTTGAAGACATGAGGATGATGAGTTCTTACCTATATAATGATAGGTTGATACTCACATATGTTGATTGATGCTTATCAATTGTGGGATACTACCGAGTAATGATACTTGATGGTATAAAAGATCATGCAAATCTTGATGATGATGTGATGACTATGATGTTTTTCACATATGATATAATGTGAATGATTTTGTATGACATATGTAGATTATGACAATTCTCAAGAACAAAAGGATGAATTGATGCAAACATACCTTGTCACAGGTTGATGTTATCTACAGGTTGTTGGTCGGAATGCTATTGACAGACTCTTATGGAGCAGATCATACATTGTGTATGATAGTTATTGATGATTATCATGGTCTTATTTAGAATGCCATGTATATCATTCAATGTAAAGGTCATATCAAGACCCATGATGTAATAGTTTGTCTCTGTCTATTGTAGTCATGTGTTGAATCCCTTTTTGGTCATATGATGTAATTTCTACCCCCACTATGCCTGGGATGGATGATGCACTGTTCTTGTTTTATCATGTATAAGCTATTGGTATATCCCCACTTGGTTGGGTGGATGAGTCAAGTTTATCCCCACTTGATTGGGAAATTGATGTATGTATGAGTCATTGGTGATAGGAAGGTCATACTCACTTGGTTGAGTTGTAGAGTTATGTTATTCTCTTGAAAAATATTTTTTCAGACTCGGCATGTGCTCAGGGGGAGCATGGACAAATTTGTACATCATGGCATGAACAAAGGGGGAGCTCAATCAGAGATTTTAGAATTTACTCAGGGGGAGTATGGATAGCAGAATGTATATCAAGGGAGAGAACATCTTGGTTCACCCTTTGCTCCTGATGTCAAAGGGGGAGAGTGACTTGGTGTTGTTGTCGCCATCAAGTCCAAAGGGGGAGATTGTTGGCATTATGATGAATGTTTTGTACTTGATGGAAGCCCTCTTGTAGCAGAGCAACTCACTTATACATGGTAACTAGATGAATCTTCACAAGAGATATCAGATGTGACATTAATACATGGTAGTTGTGTTAACAGATGTGATGCAGGGCAGTTCAAAGGAAATGATAGTTCATAGTGCAGCAAGTTAACATTAAGTTACAGGTGCTGTCCTTGATGATAAAGATCAAAGTACTACAAGTTAACAATATTGAATCACAGTTCAGGTTCACAGAATGAAAGAAAAAGAGTTATACGCAAGTTTACCTTGACCAAGATGCATATATACGTAGGTTCATTGAGTAGAAAACGCATATGCATATACACGTACTTTCACACACAAAAAAGTGCGTACATGTCAAAAACTAAGTTTTTGGGTCCATGGTATTTTGGTATTGGTCTATGGTATTTGGTTTGAGGTATTGACCCCAGGTATTTAGACCAAGGTATTGGTTCTAAGTGGTTTTGGACTATGGTATTGAGTAAGGCATAAGACTATAAAAGGAGGAGAAGATCATTAGGCAATTACACTGAGAAATTCTTGAATATTTGATGAAGTGTGAGATTCAGTATGCAGATTATGGGTTTATGATGCTTTGCTTGATTTGAGCCAAGGAGGAATCTCAGCGGCTGATGAAGGACAAGGTTTAATGATGGATCGGGATCTTATGGCTTGAAATGAATCATCTCTATATGGTTTGATCATGCTTATTCTAGATCTGTATACTGATGCATGTAATTTTTGTGGAGTACTAAGGAAGGTATGTTTTAATGGTCATTTCGGTATCTTTTCATGAAAACTTAAAAGCCTTTTGCATGAGAAACTTAAATAATAATAAGAACTTATAACGAAATACGAGAAATTAATAACAAGCACTGATAGACGTTGTTTCTATGTGTAGGAAGGTGAAGAAGCAGAAGGTGGCCATCCAAAGAGTAAAGATAAAGACAAGCTAACTGCTGTCCCAATGACGGGAGACCGGAGGAAAACTAGATCGACACGAATCAACCCAAAATATGACATGGAGATACCAGGGTGAAACAGAAGAAGGAAGAAGTAGCACAACATTAATGATTCTGCGTATCCCTCAGGATATTAGATCTCGAGGGATAGTTGTTTTAACCTATTTTCTGTACCTAGATGTCTTTGTCGTCCCTCTTATAAAAAGGAATAGCATTGTTGGTTACGGGGGGAATTTCGGTGAATTTCTGGGAAGTGTGTAATTTCTTTGAAGAAAGATCTGGACTATGATCTTTATGTTCTGCTGAGAACTTAAGTTTCTGTACTTTTATTGCATGCTTTAATACAGACTTGTTCACTTTTTATCTTTGAGCCTGGATTCATCTTAAGCGGTGTGCCCCTGGAGGCTAAGGGCCCGACCCTGGAGGACACTTGCTCTTGTATTATTACGCGTGGTTTCCGTGTGGTTTGTTCATAAAAGTAATCTGATAATCTGCTATGTTTTGAGAATATTTCATTACATGCTCTGTTGTGATTAAGTTATTTCATGTTCTTGAACTTTATATCAATGCTATGTTATTTTATCAATTCCTTAAGTATTGATTAATTCCTACGGGACACTGTACTTTATTATAGAATCCTTCACGATTGTATTCTGCATTATAACAAGTCATCGGGAAAAGTCTGTTTCACATGGTTATTGAACATGACTATTCTTTATTATAAGATGCAGTCGTATGTGTTTTAACAGAAGCAGGTTATGTATAGTGTGTCTCTATAGTATTGTTTTATTATATCAGATTGATTGATGCTTTGCTTGAGTAGATCTATAGTTTAAAGGATTTGATTTACTTGTTGTTCCATTTATTTGCTGTTCCATTTCCAGATTGCTAAGTTACCATTTTCTTGAGGATAGACCTAAGCTGTAGTGGACCACAGCCTCTGCTACCTGGTCCCCATACCTCTGATCTGCTCCCATCAGCTATGAAAGGGACGTGTTACTGCTACCAAGCCCTTGGCTGATGTGCTGTTCCATTTCAATATTATTTCTTTTATATACTGTTTCATTTCTAATCATAAGAACGATCCTAGGCTATAGCGAGCCCAGCATCTGCTATTCATCTCCCGGACCTTCGATATATTCTCATCAGTTATGAAAAGGATGGGCTATTGCTGTCGAACCTTTGGCTGATGCAATACTTGGTGTGATTTGATCTTTTAAAGTAGTTAAGTTGTAGGTTTGCATTACTTTACTTGCATTGCTTTTGGATAGCTGTACTACAAGCATTACTCTGGCAAATGCTAGCCTTAGACTGAGACACCCTTTGAAATAACCAAATGATCCCGGATTGATATATTAATGTAAGGTAACTAGAGGTGAAAGAGACCCTTGTTATAGCTCTACATTTTGGCGTCGTTGCCGGGGAAGGTGTGTAGCCATTTGTCTTTTCCAGGGTAGTGTACGGACCTGCTAGGGGAGAATTGGGTTTTGAAAACGGAAGGTAAGAACCTACGTGCGGAGCATGTAAAAGCCCTGCTCCTTTGCCCACTTTCCTACAGATTTGTTGTTATCTGCTTAAAACTTAGTAGTTAAATTGAGTACATGACTAAGCAGAAAAACCTAGAGAAAAATCCCAAACCGTTACCAAAACCAGAAAAAGCTAAGGGACCGGTGACCCTTGGTCGATCGACATACATAGAAAAAATCTATAAGAAAGCCGAATCTCAGCCGTCAGTAGGACCCAAGAAAGTTACTTCCAAACAACCTACTAGTTCCCTTCAGGCCTCAGGCTCACCATCTGAAGCCTTTGCTGAGGTGCATAGTCAGACTGACGAACAGGACTTTCAAGAAATTGAAAATTCTATTCCCAAACAACTGCAGGAAGGGAACCTAAGTAAGCTTTGTGAAGGAGAAGGGGAAACAGGGGAAATTGGAGAGCCAAGATATCCTCCTAGGATAACTCAGCCATTAAGTAGCCCTGACAAGGGAAGTGTGGTAAAAATTATTATTGAGGACACCCTATTTCCTCAGACAGAAATTCCAGATAGGGGAAGTGCTATTAAAACTGCTCCTGTTAAAAACATTCCTCAACCTAGGAATACCCTCTTAGATCTTCCTGAAGGATATTGGCAAATATTTGATCCAATGGCTCAAAACCCGCCAAACACCCAAACTTCGACATTACAATACCCTATAGTGGATTCCGCAGCAAATGCTCCTATGAAAGCAATCCCCCTTCAACACTTTCCTACATTTCACGGACTCACATCAGAGGACCCCGATGCATTCTTATTCGAATTTGATGTGCTATGCAGGGGATATGATTACACCACTGATCCCCAGAAACTCAAATTGTTCCCCTCCACCTTGAAGGGGGCAGCTTTAAGATGGTTTATGGGATTAGGTGGTGGAGTTATAAATATCTGGGAACAAATGAAAGAGTCTTTTCTGAAGAAATATCAAGATTACTGTAGGTCTAGAGAACTAAAAGATGAAATATTCCAGGATGATAGCTAGACCAAATGAAACGTTAGAAATATACGTGGAAAGTTTCCAGTATAATCTGGAAAGATCCCCTTATGCATCTTTACCTTTACCTGATAATGTGTTGAAAACCGCATTAATAAGAGGCATGAAAGAACAGTGGATTGAAACATTAAACATTATGGGGAAAGGGGATATATATCAGGAAAGTTTTGCTGACATAATTGATTTATGTATTAGGAGTTCGAGAGGTAGTACACGAATCAAACCAACAGAACATGATCGATTTGCATGAGAAAACAAAATTTCATCCGAAGGAGTAACACGTGTGGAAATTGGGAATTTATTTGAAAATTTTGAAACTGACATACTAGGAACATTGACTACACAATTGGACGTTTTACAGGCTAAGCAGAAATAGATGGAGGCAGAACAAAATTTAGCAATCTTCTGCCCTAGGTGCAGGAAGAAGGATAGCCATAAGGAGTGTCCATTAGATACAGTTCAGACATGTGCCATTTGTACAAGGGATCACTCTACAGAAAGTTGTCCCTCATTACCTAGACTGAAAGCGGTATATAAGGAAGCAGAAGAAGAACCAGAGGTGGTATATCTACTTAACCAGCGTCGTCAGTGGCAGTCATGACCAATTGGTATGTTTTCAGACCCAACTTCTTCTTTTCAGTATCTGCAGTACAATACTCAATAGTATAATGCATGGCAAAGTCAGTTTCAACCCCCATTTCCAAATTGGTCATCACAGTCGTACCTTGCTGCAAACCCGTGGCTAAATCCGACAAGCCAATCTGGCTGGTCGAATCCTCCTTATCCCCCACCATACTGGCAGAACAACCCATATCCACCGCAATGGACTCCCCCCACTTCACAAAGTTCAGGCTGGCAGAATAACTGGTAGAGACCAACACAGCAGCCAGTGGGAAGCATTCCTTTCCCTCAACCTACACTGCCAGCTTTACAACAAAACCCCCAATCTAATCTCAGACCACAACTCTCAGAGAACAGTTGTTACAAGAAGAGGATGAAAACAGACAACAAACTCAAAATAAAACAACTACATCCTCTCCTCCATTCCCAGAACGTCTAGTTATATCACGACCTATACAACAACCTAATTTTGACATTCTGGGAGAATTATAAAATTTGTACATAAAAATTCCATTCCTTCAGGCCATTCAAGATATTCCCATATACGCTAAAACTATCAAGGAATTGCGCATAAAAAGACCAAGAAGGAATGTTATAGATAATCCAAGAGTTCAAGTAGTCGACACTTTATCTGACCTATTATCAGGAAAAGAAACACCTATTAAGTATGAAGACCCAGGTAACCCAATAGTAACTGTTCAAATTTTTGGCAAAACTTTAACTAATGCTTTAGTTGATCTTGGAGCTGCAATTAATATATTAACCACGTCTACTTTCCAAAAATTAGGAATTACATCTGCAGAACCCACTTCAACTTTACTGGAACTGGCTGATCGGTCTGTGGTTAGACCAGAAGGCATACTGCATGATGTTATGGTTTCAGTTGATTCCTGGGAGTACCCAACTGATTTTCTGATCGTAAACCCTAAAACCCGACTAGATGGACATCCATTGATCTTAGGAAGGCCTTGGCTTGCTACCGCTGATGCCTATATTGGCTGTCGGCAAGGAAACATGATCATAACTAAGGGGGCAGACATTAAGAATTTAGTACTATACCCCCCAGCGCAGCCAAGCATCACAATAGTCAAAACTAATAGGCACCTTGTATCATATCTTACTAACAACATTAGATCTCCATTAACTATACAAGAGGCACTAGAGTTCAAGAATCAAATAGAAGATGATGCCATCAGTAACTTTATTAGTCAAATTGAACCTACATCTCATACCCAGTGTCATATGATAAAAGTAGCATTTGATAACGAAGCAGAAGAGGAACCTCTGAATGATGTGCATGACCATACAATCCCTGTCACCTCGGTTGCACATAGTAAAACAGTAGAAATCGAACCTGGGAAGACCTTAAACATTAATGCAAATCTTACACCGGAACAAGAGACAAAACTCATCCATATCTTAACAAAACATAAAAATGCATTTGCATGGGATTACCTCGATATGAAAGGAATTGATCCTCAATTGTGTACACACCACATCTGCATAGAAAATGATGCAAAACCAGGTAGACAACCTCAGAGAAGACTAAACCCTCATCTAAAAGAAGTAGTAAAAGTTGAGCTTCAAAAACTTTTAGATGTTAACTTTATCTACCCCATCTCTAATAGTAAGTGGGTCTCCCCACTTGTGGTGGTACCAAAAAAGAATGGGAAGTGGAGAATCTTTGTGGACTATAGAGAACTAAACAAGGCAACACAGAAATATCACTTTCCTCTCCCATTCATCGATCAAGTATTAGATACTTTGGCAGGCAAGAAATTCTTCTCTTTTCTTGACGACTTCATTGGGTATAACCAAATACAGATTGCCCCTGATGATCAGGATAAAACTACTTTTACTTGTCCTTGGGGAACATTTGCATACCGAGTTTTACCTTTTGGTTTATGTAATGCCCCTGCCACATTCCAAAGGGATATTCTTAGCATATTTGCAGATTTAATAAATGAAGGATTGGAAGTATATATGGATGATTTCACTCCATACGGAGAAGAGTTTGAGCCAGCATTGGAAACACTAGAAAAAGTCCTACAACGTTGTATAGCTACCAGGCTTTGTCTAAGCCACGAGAAATGCTACATGATGATGACAGAAGGAATTATTCTAGGAAATTATATTTCAGCAGCCGGTATTCAGGTAGACCCAGTGATGCAGGAGCATCGGGACGGGCCAGGAATGTGGGAAATTGCCCACATGTTGTGGCATGACAAATTGGATTTCATTCGCTGTCGATTTTAGTATTACTATGAGAGTCGATTTCATCATTAGTTTGTTATTGTAATAAGTGAAATCTCTCCATTTAGTATTTGATTTGTTAGGCGCATCAAAATATTTCTGTTGGAATAAATTTATGGAAGATTACCTTATCTATCTGTTAGAGTAATTAGTGGAAAATATGTAGACAATTGTAACTAGCGAGGGGATTCTGCGCAGAAGAACTAGCCATGGAATCCACAACAGCATCGAAACAAATCCTTACCGCCACTCATATTCGGTAATTATTATAAAAAAAGCTAAAGAAGGGGCGATTCTGGTGGAAATTAATTGTAAACTGAAGATCTCTTGGAGTGTATCAACGCCGATTCCTCGTGGGCAATCTTGATTCAGATCGCATGAAATTTGGTAAATTGTTATGTATATATGTGTTATATATTTGTTTTGACCACCGATTGTGGCTAACATAGCTGTGTTGGACCGGAATATCGGTCAATCACCGAACCTGCATTAAAAATCCAACTGAGATATGGTGGATAGGCGTATTCATTGAAAAAAAAATTGCGGTCAAAGGGGAATGGGAAGAGACCGACAACATTTTGTGAAAAGAAACCAGTAATCTATAATCTGGATTGGGTGATGAAATGTAGAAGAAACTCTACAAGTTAAAAAGCGCATTATGTAATTGTATGATGGTCTGGAATTGGCTCATAGGCCGGTAGATAGTGATATTTTTTTAATGATTATATATCAAAGTTTTTTATATGCATGAAGCTGTGTTAAACCTTCGTTTTAGTTATTCTTCCATTTCAGATAATCATGTCTGTTAGTTATTCTTTGTTCAATACAAGTGGTTATTATCTATTATGCGTGGGCAAAAGATTGTGATGTGTTGCGCTGGTAATGAAACAAGGAAGAATCCCGATTTTTATGTTGAAGTTAGAACAGAGTTTTTAAATCAGCATTCCGGCATTTTAGAAATGAATGAGATTGGTTTGTATGTATACTGAGATCTGTTGCTTGCAGATTGAGCTCAGAATTTCAGGTACATTAGTTTTGGTATCAGAGCCAAAAGATACAGGTGGTTGTAGCTAAGATGCCGCCAAGGCGAGGAATTGGTCGAGGAAGACCAGAACCAAATGTAGTCCTGATAGAAGAAGTGCGAAGACTGTGTGAACGAATGGAGACAATGGAAACAGCCTAGAGAAGAGCACCTAATGAGAGAACTGAGAGCTCTTCAGAAGAATTTGATGAAGAGGTGGAAGCAGGAGAAGAAAATGAAACTGCCAAAGTCCTCAAAATGCTGGCAAAAGTTGGAAGCAAACCCAAGATAGAAATTCCTATGTATGAAGGGAGTTTAAATGCCGAGGAGCTCATGGATTGGATCAGATCCATAGATCAGTATTTCGATTATGAAGAGGTTGACGAGAATAAGAGGGTGAAGTATGCAGTCACTAGACTAAAGGGCCATGCAGCCATCTGGTGGGACGAGTTACAGACATCAAGAACGCGAAAGGGGAAATCTAAGATCAAGAAGTGGGATAAAATGGTAAGCAAACTGAAAGCCAAGTTTTTGCCTAAAGACTATCATTTGAATCTTTTTAAGCAGATGAAAAACTTGAAGCAGAAAGGAATGTCTGTTAAATAATATACTGAATAATTTTACAGGTTAAGCATCAGAACAGGGCATGTAGAAGATGATATGGAGAAAGTAGCCAGATATGTTAATGGGCTAAGGTATGAGATCCAAGACGAGATTAGCCTGTTAAGTTTGAAAACTATTGAAGATTCCTATCAAGCAAGTTTGAAAGCAGAGGAGAAAATATTGCGGAAACAGAGTCAAAGAAATAGAGGAAAGAGCTCAGCAAGAGGTAGAGGATCAGTCAGATCCAGAGGAACACAACATTAGTTTGAAGTAGGAAGTTCAAGCAGTAGATCACCATAGATGGGTGAATCTAGTAGAGGGAGATTTGTACCCAGAGGAAGAGGGTGGGGAAGAGATGTTAGGTGTTATACCTGTGGAGAATGGGGACATATGTCGGGGGACTGTCCTCATAACAAATCAGCAAGCCAGAGGGGTGCAAATGTGGCTGAGGCAAAGCCGGAACCACCTCGACTTGTAGAGAAGGAAGAACCACCGGAGGAAGGTGAATCATTGCTGCTCAGAAGAACTTTGCTGAGATCAGAAAAAGAGATTAGAGAACCTACGCAAAGGAAGAACTTGTTCAGGACTACATGCAAATCAAAGGGTAAGTGCTGTAAGGTTATAATTGATAGCGGGAGTACTGACAATCTTGTGTCTACAGAGATGGTGGAAAAGCTTGGGTTAACAAAGAAAGCGCATCCTGCACCTTACAAAGTATCTTGGCTTCAGAAGGGCCATCAAGTCTCCGTGACAGAACAATGTAATGTGGAAATGCAGATTGGCACATACAAAGATGTGATTTTATGTGACATAATGCCCATGGACGTATGTCACCTGTTATTGGGGAGACCATGGCAATTTGACCAAAAGGCGATTCATGATGGAAGAAGAAATACCTACACCATAGAAAAGGATGGAGTTAAGCATACATTGCTGCCAGTGAAGAATGATGCTGATAAAGAGTTGCCTGAAAATAATATTATACTGATCAGTGGCAAAGAATTTCTACAAGAGGTGGATAAAAGCGTAGAGATGCATTTCATTATCATGGGAAGGCCAAAGGTAATTTTAACCTCCACAAATTTACATGATTTGCCTGAAGAAATTCAATCTGTGTTAAATAGTTACATGGATATCATTGTGGATGAATTGCCAAATGAATTACCACCGATTAGAAGTATAAGTCACCATATCGACTTAATACCAGGAGCAAGTCTACCTAATAAAGATGCATATAGACTAACTCCTCAGGAAAATGCAGAAGTTTCAAGACAGGTTCAAGAACTGATGGACAAGGGGCTGATTCGAGAAAGTCTGAGTCCGTGTGTTGTGCCAACGGTGCTTAGTCCGAAAAAGGGAGGAGAATGGCGCATGTGCACCGATTCCAGAGCTATCAACAAGACAACAGTCAGGCATAGATTGCCTTTGCCCAGGATGGATGATTTAATGGATTGTTTAAGTGGATCCAGGTACTTCACTAAGATAGATCTGAAAAGTGGGTATCATCAGATCAGAATTCGGGAAGGTGATGAGTGGAAAACCGCTTTCAAAACCAACAGTGGATTGTATGAGTGGTTAGTGATGCCTTTTGGGCTCACTAATGTGCCCAGCACATTCATGAGACTAATGAATGAGGTTCTAAAAGAATACACAGGTAAATTTGTTGTTGTTTACCTTGATGATATCCTAGTTTTCAGCAAAAGTAAAGAGGAGCATTTGGAACACTTGAAGTTAGTTTTGAAAACTCTACAAAAAGAGAAACTACTAATCAATCTGAAGAAATGTAGTTTTATGAAAGAGGAGCTGGTATACTTGGGATTTGTGATTTCCAGAGACGGTTTGAAAATGGATTCGGAAAAGGTACAAGCAATCAAAAACTGGCCTACTCCCAGGAGTGTCTTTGAGGTAAGAAGTTTCCATGGACTTGCTAGTTTCTACTGAAAATTTATAAAGGGATTTAGTCAAGTTTGTGCACCAATCCTTGAGACAATCAAGGAGGTCAATCAGCCATTTCGATGGACAGAAGCAGCTGATGGGAATTTTAATTTGTTGAAAAGAAAGATAACATAAAAGCCTATTCTAGCCTTACCAAATTTTGAGAAAGTCTTTCAAGTGGAAACCGATGCAAGTGGAGAAGCAGTTGGTGCGGTGCTAAGCCAAGAGCAAAGGCTGATAGCATATTTCAGCGAGAAGTTAAATGATGCAAAGAAAAAATATTCTTCTTATGATAAAGAATTTTACGCTATTGTGCAGGCATTAAAAAAGTGGAGGCATTACTTGTTACCGAAGGAGTTCATCTTATATTTAGACAACCATGCTTTGCAGTTTATTAATAATCAGCCAAAGCTAAATCAGAAGCACACCAAGTGGGTGGAATTTCTGCAAAGTTTCACTTTTGTAATAAAGCATAAAAGTGGTAAGTCTAACAAAGTGGCAGATGCATTGAGCAGAGTAAGTTTTCTTATGCAAGAATTTAAAGTGGGTGTTGTAGGTTTTGATGAAATGATAGAAATGTACAAGGATGATGAGGATTTTAAAGACGTCTACACAATAGTGCAGAATCCGGTGAGCAATAACAGAAGTCAATGGATGGATTACCTTGTTCAAGCAGGCCTGTTATTTAAAAGCAACAAATTATGCATTCCTAAATGTTCCATGAGAGAGAACATCATTAAAGAGAAGCACAATGGAGGATTGTCTGGTCATTTTGGACAAGACAAAAATTTTGCTCAGGTGAATGATCCGGATTTAAAGAGGAACGCAATAGATTACAGAGATAACCATAAATACAGAGATGCGATAACCATAAACAAAGAGATGCAGCGGAAATAATACTTCATTTCATTAATGGGAAATACCGAAATATGCTTACAACCAGAATTGGAAATAAACCAGCTAGGACGATGGTAGCTTATCTCTGAGAAGAGATGTGCGGCTACATGTCTCTGAACTGTTCCGAACTTTTTTTTTTTTTTGGTTACAATGAGGCTCGAAGGCCTATTTATTATTGAGAAACAATGGAAAACCCTTCACATTCTAAAACCAACCCTTAGAAGATGAAACGCCAAATTGTGGGCCCCGTTTTGGGTAAATTGGTACATCAATTTCCCGGGGTCGTAACTTTGGCATACGATCTC
>APFE030174979.1:0-50283 GCA_000404065.3 Pinus taeda | reverse complement strand
AACCAGCTAGGGCGATGGTAGCTTATCTCTGAGAAGAGATGTGCGGCTACATGCCTCTGAACTGTTCCGAACTATGTTACAATGAGGCTCAAAGGCCTATTTATTGTTTAGAAACAATGGAAAACCCTTCACATTCCAAAACCTACCCATAGAAGATGAAACGCCAAATTGTTGGCCCTGTTTTGGGTAAATTGGTACATCAATTTCCCAGGGTCGTAACTTTGGCATACGATCTCCGTTTGATGCGTACAATAGCTCATTAGAAATATCTATTCGAGCACTATCATTGTTGGAACGGGCAACATCATTCCATTCCATGGACCCATGTTGCCCCCGGATTCCCCAAAAAAACATCATTTAGGGCCTCAAAACAGCTCCGGAAGTTCAGGACCCGAAAAACTGCTAAAAATAGTAAGTTGTGCTACACTTAAGGAAATTGAAAAAGCTGAAAGAGACAATTGTGGGGGTCCAAATGGGATAGGTGGGTGGCCACCAACATCCACCTAGATCAGTGAATGCTTTTTATTATTGGCCTAAAATGCAAACTGATGTTAAAATGTTTGTTGAGAAATGCAGGGTATGCCAGTATGCCAAAGGAAGGAGTCAAAATACTAGACTATATCAGCCATTTCCCATACCAGATCGACCATCGGATGCAGTGAGTATGGACTTTGTTTTGGGTTTGCCAAAAACTCAGAGAGGAAACGATTCTATTTATGTTGTTGTAGACAGATTTTCTAAAATGGCTCATTTTATTGCTTGTAAGAAGACTAATGATGCCACACACATAGAGATTGTAAGATTGCATTGTTTGCCTGTAAGTATTGTATCAGATCGAGACACTAAATTTGTAGGGAATTTTTGGAGGACACTTTGGAAGAAACTGGGAAATAAACTCAGTTTTAGTTCATCTTACCATCCTCAAACGGATGGTCAAACTGAAGTTGTAAATAGAAGTTTGGGGAATATATTAAGAAGTTTAGTACATCAGAATCCCAAACAGTGGGATTTGGCATTAGCTCAAGCTGAATTTGCTTACAATGACACACCAAATCGAAGCACTGGAATGAGTCCATTTCAGATTTTCTTTGGAATGCATCCGAGAGGAGTATATGAGCTAAGAGACTTGGGGAAACAGGAAGCTAGAAGTGCAAGTGCTGAAGATTTTGCTGAACAAATGCAGAATCTACAGGAAGAGGTTAAAGGTAAACTACAGGAAAGCAACAAGAGATACAAGCAGAGAGCAGATTTGAGAAGGAGAGAAAAGGAGTTTCAGGTAGGAGATTTGGTCATGGCATATTTGAGAAAAGAGAGATTTCCTACAAAAACTTACAATAAGCTGAAACTGAAGAAGATAGGGCCATGTAAAATCAAAAGGAAATTTTCAGCCAATGCATATGAGATTGGGGTACCGGAAGGGATCAGAATATCTCCCATTTTTAATATTGCAGACTTGTATCCATTCGGAGAGGCAGAAACAGAATTGCAGACTAAAGCTACAGGTGATGAAGTTCAAACTGTGGATTGGAAATAACAGGTACCAAAAACATTCAAGAAAGAAGTTGAAGCTATTTTAGATCAGAGGATATCCAAAAAAACTCGAGGGCATACATATTTCCAGTATCTTGTCAAGTGGAAAGAGCAGCCAGTGGAAGATTCCAGTTGGTTGACAGCAACTGAATTGCAGAAATATGGCATAAATCTTGAAAGTTTAAAGAACCAATCTTTTCTTCTCCGGGAGTCTGATGCAGGAGCATCAGGACGGGCCAGCAATGTGGGAAATTGCCCACATGTTGTGGCTTGACAAATTGGATTTCATTTGCTGTTGATTTTAGTATTACTATGAGAGTCGATTTCATCATTAGTTTGTTATTGTAATAAGTGAAATCTCTCCATTTAGTATTTGATTTGTTAGGCGCATCAAAATATTTCTGTTGGAATAAATTTATGGAAGATTACCTTATCTATCTGTTAGAGTAATTAGTGGAAAATATGTAGACAAATTGTAACCAGCGAGGGGATTCTGCGTAGAAGAAATGGCCATGGAATCCACAACAGTATCGAAACAAATCCTTACCGCCACTCATATTCGGTAATTATTATAACAGAAGCTAAAGAAGGGGCGATTCTGGTGGAAATTAATTGTAAACTGTAGATCTCTGACAGAAGCTAAAGAAGGGGCGATTCTGGTGGCAATTAATTGTAAACTGAAGATCTCTTGGAGCGTATCAACGCCGATTCCTCATGGGCAATCTTGATTCAGATCGCATGAAATCTGGTAAATTGTTATGTATCTATGTGTTATATATTTGTTTTGACCACCGATTGTGGCTAGCATAGCTGTGTTGTACCAGAATATTGGTCAATCATCGAACCTTCATTAAAAATCCAATTGAGATATGGCGGAGAGGCGTATTCATTGAAAAAAATTGCGGTCAAAGGGGAATGGCAAGACACCGACAACATTTTGTGAAAAGAAACCAGTAATCTATAATCTGGATTGGGTGATGAAATGTAGAAGAAATTCTATAGGTTAAAAAGCACATTATGTAATTGTATGATGGTCTGGAATTGGCTCATAGGCCGGTAGATAGTGATATTTTTTTAATGATTATATATCGAAGTTTTTTATATGCCTGAAGCCGTGTTAAACTTGCGTTTTAGTTATTCTTCCATTTCAGATAATCATGTCTGTTAGTTATTCTTTGTTCAATACAAGTGGTTATTATCTATTATGTGTGGGCAAAAGATTGTGATGTGCTGTGCTGGTAATGAAACAAGGAAGAATCCCAATTTTTATGTTGAAGTTAGAACAAAGTTTTTAAATCAGCATTCCGGCATTTTAGAAATGAATGAGATTGGTTTGTATGTATACTGAGATCTGTTGCTTGCAGATTGAGCTTAGAATTTCAGGTACATTACCCAGCCAAAATCCAAATACTTTTGCTTATTCCTACTCCTACTACTCAAACAGAGGTACGTAGCTTTCTTGGATTCTCTGGTTATTACAGAAGATTTATAGAACATTATTCACGTATTACTGCACCATTGTATGCACTAACTGGTAATATTGATTTCCTTTGGACAGAAAAATGCGAACGAGCTTTCAATGATTTGAAAAAGCTTGTATCTATGGCCCCAGTCCTGCACAGACCAAACTGGGATTTACCATTCCAGATATCATCTGATGCCTCAGATACAGCCATTGGAGCGGTCCTTGGTCAGGAGGAGGATAGAAAACCATACGCTATTTATTACATTAGAAAAAATCTATCCCCTACTGAATTAAATTATACTGTAACTGAGAAAGAATTCTTAGCTATTATACATGCTATCAATAAATTTAGACATTAAATCACTGGATATCCCGTCATCTTGTACACAGATAATTCTGCTATAAAGTATTTAGCAAATAAACCTGTCAGAAACGACAGAATAACTAGATGGCTTATTTTATTGTAGGAGTTCGACATTACAATTAAGGATCGACCTGGCAAAGAAAACCCCGTAGCTGATTTCCTCTCAAGAATGCCAAAACCAGTCGATGCCGCAACAGTCGAAGATCAGTTTCCAGATGAGCATCTCTTTGTTGTTGCTGTTCAAACACCCTGGTATGCTGATGTCACCAATTACCTAGTAGTAGGTAAGTTACCAAAACATCTAACCGCTAATGAGCGAAAAAAGATTGTCCAGCGAAGTACCAGATTTTCTTGGATTGGGGGTTATTTGTTTCACACAGGGGCAGACATGCAGATCAGGCGGTGCATTCGACAAGATGAAATCTTTAATATATTGAAAGCATGCCATGACCAACTGTGTGGTGGACACTTTGCTGATCGCAGGACTGCACATAAAGTGTTACATACAGGGTATTATTGGCCCACAATTTTTAAAGATGCAAAAAAATTTGTCCAAGCATGTGATAGTTGCCAAAGGGCGGGATGACCTAGTCACTCAGATGAGATGCCCTTGAAACCGCAGATAGTCATTGAACCATTTGAGCGATGGGCCCTTGATTTTGTAGGGCCAATCAACCCACCATCAAACTAGAAAACATACATTCTAGTGGCAACAAAATATGTCACCAAGTGGGTTGAAGCAAAACCCTTGCCCAGAGCTACAAAAGAATCTGTTATACAGTTCTTGCTCCATCTATTTGTGCGCTATGGCCTCCCTAGAGAGATAATCACAGATGGAGGACCACAGTTTGTTGGAAACAGAATAGCGGCAACACTCAACAATTATCATGTTTAGCACAAAATGACCACCCCATATCACCCACAGGCAAATGGGCAAGTAGAAAGCAGCAACAAGATAATAGAAACCATTATGACTAAAACAGTTGCATCACATAGACGCGATTGGGCTGCCAGACTACCAGAAGCACTGTGGGCTTATAGAACAACATGGAGAAGCACCACTGGCCACTCACCTTACCAGCTGATGTTTGGAAAACAACCTATTTTTCCTATAGAATTTGAAATCCGGACATTATGGACAACACAAGAAGTGGGGTTAGATTTAACCGAGGCGCAAATTAATCGATTGCAACAGATTAATGAGCTGGATGAAATTAGACTTTCTGCACTTCAACATACTGCCTTGATACAGCAGCAAAGAGCTAAGTGGCATGATGCTCTCATAAAAAACAGAGTCTTCCATGAAGGATATTGGGCTCTTTTATATGACTCTAGATTTTAGGACTTCCCCGGGAAACTTCAGACTCGTTAGTTGGGACCATATGAAATCCAGAAGGTACATGACAATGGTACCCTCACACTGATTACCATTGATGGTTCTGGGTATACCTTTAAGGCAAACGGCCATCGAGTCCGTCTCTATCGCAAACCACTTACCCGGAAGTCCTTCTGCCAACAATTATGTCAAGATACAGATATGGAGATTCTACGGGAGGAAGACAAGCCTCCTCCACCAGTAACTCACTAAGAAGTTTTCCTTTACAATTTGTATATAATCGTTAGAATTATTTTTGTACATATTTGTTACAGCATGTTTTGATTTTTGCTGTTCCTTTTCCAAAAGGAACAACACTTTTGATTTTTGTTGTTCCCTTTTCAAAAGGAACAACACTTGTGATTTTTGTTGTTCCTTTTCCACAAGGAACAACACTTTTGATTTTTGCTGTTCCTTTTCCAAAAGGAACAACACTTTTGATTTTAGTTGTTCCTTTTCCAAAAGGAACAACACTTTTGATTTTAGTTGTTCCTTTTCCAAAAGGAACAACACTTGTGATTTTTGTTGTTCCTTTCCAAAAGGAACAATACTTGTGATTTTTGCTGTTCCTTTTCCAAAAGGAACAACACTTGTGATTTTTGCTGTTCCTTTTTCAAAAGGAACAGCACTTGTGATTTTTGCTATTCCTTTTCCAAAAGGAACAACACTTGTGATTTTTTCTGTTCCTTTTCCAAAAGGAACAACACTTTTTGATTTTTGCTGTTCCTTTTCCAAAAGGAACAACACTTTTTGATTTTTGTTGTTCCTTTTCCAAAAGGAAACAGCACTTGAGTGTTTTTGCTGTTCCTTTTCCAAAAAGAACAGCATTTGAGTGTTTTGCTGTTCCTCTCTCAAGAAAAACAGTAGTTGTGTGTTTTTGCTGTGTACACAAGAAATAACATTGTTTGATTTTTGCCTGTCTTTTTCGAAAGGAACGACACTTGTTTGATTGTCACCAGTAATTCCAACTGCTCCTTTTTTCAAACCAGCAACCATTGTTGTGCTCTTCCTTGAAAAAGCACTACTCATAAAATTTGAAATAGTTTGTTCCTTCTCAAGGATGCGCAATGCTGATGATCTTTTGAGTCTTTTTGAATACAACTATCTACTTATGTGATGAAATCAAAAGCACAGTATGCAGGAATCGGTAAATCACAAATCGCTATCTTTATAAGTAACTGCCCTAAATTGGTGAAAGCACGAAAGGAAAAGACATGCTTATTTATCACCTTGTGTTGCCATTGTTCCACTAACTCTGCTTTGATTGGCTATCTCTATCATGCTGATTCTTTTATCTATGTTTATCATTTCATCAATAAGATCAAAGAGTCTATACCTTCTTATTGGGATTTTCAAGCTTCTTCCACCATTCCTACTCTTAAGGAGTGTTGAACCACCCTTTGTGTATAAACAGGAAAGGTTCTCTATTAAAATCAAGAAAGAAAAGAGCAAATAAGCCAAGCAGTTTTGTCAAAATTGCAGGATAGGGAGTCTCATTACGAGCTGGCCTACCATGATCATCAGGATGGAAGTGAAGTGGCATTCCCATCAGGGCCACCACACCCGGGAAATGGTCCAAGAGATATACTAAAATAAATAAAAAAACCCTTGGAACAGGAGGTCTCACCACGAGCCGGCCTACCCACTATTCGCTCCTTCCTCGTGAATGGAACTATGATTAACGGGTTACCAAGCCTGCATAGTGGCCTACAGTTTTGACATCTGATAACACTTCCTTGCATACACAAAGGACTATGGTTCGCAGGGTGAAACAAACAACTCTGCCAAGGTTATGGACACCTGTCGGCAGCAGAGCTCTGTTAATGGTATTGAAGTCGTAACCTTTAGACCAATGGGTAAGGAAATTAGAATCTTTGTATCTTATGATGTGATAATTTAATGACCCAACCATATACCGAATGACCATTTATTACCACCAATCATTACAGATCTAGTGACAGTGACCGCATAAGACTCACTAATTATGGAAAATGTCTATTCCCAAACTTCCATCAACTCACCGCAGTTGCTTACGCATTAAAAAGCGATCTACCTTTTCACCTCGATTCCAGTAATACGCTGTTTTTGCGAACATGGCATATTTTTATAAGCTGCTCCATAAAGGCCTCGCGGACGAAGCAGACGCAGCTCCTTCATTTGACGGCTGGGACAACCTATCATATTGCGTGGGGGGGGAGTAACCTCATCATTCCCCAAAATACGTGTCAGCTCGTCATTCGAAAAGATCTTGTACTCGATCGCAACACGGCTCAACGGTATGATCATTTGCCATTTTTTGTTTTCTTCTGCATGAATCGCTGTTCAAAGTATTTCCATTGCATACGCCATTGCATTTGAATTTAAACGAGAAACACGCCACCAGCTTCTCTGCGTCTCAATGAACAGCTGCTGTTCCTTTTGAGAATTTGCAAGAGAAGCCATGGGAGGAAGGTCAATCCGCAGAGAACCACAAACATTGACTATTTCAGCTGCAGCCCGTAGAATTCTGAAGAAAGCAGGATGGTTGACTTACCTCAACCACCTAAAGGGGTCCAACGAAACGGTGGCGAAGGAATTTTTACAAAACCTGCAGGAAGAACACTCTATAATTAGAGGAAAACGAATAGAGGTCACGGACGATATAATAGCAAAAGTCACAGGATTACCAGCTGTAGGACCAATATGGACAATAAAAAAGGAAAGAATGCAGAAGATTGTGGAAATATCTTAGGATGAAGGCCATAATTTAACAGTTCGCAGAAAAGGGGTGCTATCAGCAACGTTAGGAGAGCCATGGGCAGAATTGGCAAAAATTGTCCAAAGCTACATTACTTGCGAGGGCAGAAAAAACGTGGTAAGACCACGACATCTAAAACTCCTAACTGTCCTAAAACAAAAATGCTCTGTGAATTTACCTGCATTTCTTAATTCGCTATTACATGATGTTGCACGTAGTATGAAAAAGGCACAGCACAAAGAATCTGTGGTTAGCCACCATGGATTAATCCGTTTGATAGTAAGCCATAGTCTTACCCAGCAGCATAGCAGCTGGGAAGAGCTCATTGATATTATTAATGAAAAGGCGGCCACATCTGGACGCCCAGAAAAACGAAAACAAACTGATAGCACACCCCAACACCCTAAGAAACGAAAGAAGGACACTTGCACAGAAGTGCAAGCTGAGAAGCAAGCCGAAAAGCAACTTGAAGAGCAACCCGACGCTGGTACATCTGAGAAACCAACAAAATTTAGGAAGTCGGCACGGCTTGCAGGGATACGAGTAGAGCTAAAGAAACCCCGGGCTCGTACGAGCCAAGCAATAGAAATCATAGATGAGCAATCGGTAGAGACAGATACAGAAGAAGAAAGTAACGAGGACGTAGAACAGTCCACAGGGACAGAGGCGGAAGAAGAAAACAACAGAGAAATAGAGCAGTCCGCCGAAGAAGAAACAGAAGAGGAAGATGAAGAACAGTCAATGGAAGAAGAACAGGATGAAGAAGAAGAAGTCGAGAATGAAGAGAGGGAGCGGCCTGAGCAGGAGGAAGAAATGGAACAGCAGGGGGGAAGCCCAGTACAGAACCCGATAGGGGAGGATGAATTGGCCGATATTCTAGCCAATATGGGCGAGTATGGCCAGCCCCTGAGTCCATCCAACCTCCAGACCAGAGAAGAGACCTAGGAAAAAGATGCACCCAAGGAAGTTCACTCGGAAGAAGCAGAAATTGAAATTTCACCCGTCCATGATGAGCAGAGAACAGAAGATGTCAGGCAGGAACAACCCGTTCCTGACCAAAAGGCACCAGAGGAGAATTTGGAGGAAATAAGGGTAGAGGAAGAATTGGCCCAGGAAACAGCAGAGCCAAGAAAAGTTCTTACTCCGGATCGGCCACCACAAGAAGAAAAACCAGAAATTAGTCACACTCCAACCCATGGTAAACACTCAGCTATTCTTTTTGAAAAATTAAGAGAAATAAGGGAACTGCAAAAAGAGAAAGGGACACTGTTAAATGTGATAGTTAGGCTTCGCCAGTGGATCAGGCTTCTAACGGTAAGACAAAGGGGGGTAAGGACCTCAACAAGAAAAGGTTCGGCCATGCCAATAAGACCCCGGAAGAATAAGAGGCGAAGAATCGGGAGCTGTTCCACTACCCAAAACCCTGACAGAAGCCAAACTGCTGAAGCAGAAAGACAAACTGCTGTTCCAATTGAAACAGAAGAACATACTGCTATTCCATTTGAAAAGGAACAACAATGGGCTGGAGTTCACGTTAAAATTGAAACAGATAACAAAGTGGTTCAGACGGAGGCACCACCTTCGGGAGTAATAAGGGTTATGAATTCAAAGCAGCATAATAAGAAAGTCCAAGTAAAACGCCCAGCCTCCACAGGTGCATGGAAAAAGGACCCAAAAACAAGAACCCTTCACCATCATTTGAAGCAAGCCCAGCAAGAAGCAGAACGGCTCAGGGAACAAACAGTCCCCCGTGAAAAATATGAGGAATTACAGCAGCAGTTAAGAAATGTCAACCTATCGGAAAGCCAAGCCTTCGAAGGATGGCAAAAGGAGCAAGAAAAAGTTTCCAAGGTAACCCGTGGATTAGATGTAGTTATTAAACAAATGGATATCTTGTGTGCTCTGTATAATGATGTTTTAGCATGTAGGGCCCCTGCCAAAAATTATGCCCTGTTTCTAATGGAAAGATACTTGCAATTGAAAATTAAGGCCGTTAGGGCAGGTGCTCCTATAGAAATTAATACTATAGATGATTTTATAAACTGCTGTAAGAATTATGGGGTAAAGGTACAAAGGTTATTATGTGAATTTTATCTGCATAACCTTGTACTAGAGCAAGAAACCGAGCTAAACCCTGGCCCTGTTGGAGACGTTCGATTACAAGCATTCATTTCATTTGCAGTCAATCAAATTAAATGGCTCAAAGCCTACAATGCTTTTCAGAGACAAGAATGGATTAGACCTATGGGTAAGAGCTGAACCTAGAGACCCAGAACAGTTATGGAGAAGTCATAGAAATCTTATGAGGACTCCGGGGGTGATTGAAGCACTAGGGCCCATGCATGAGTCACTCATTCGGCAAGGGCTTGAGTTATTTGCTTCTATCAAAGACCCTGCCATTGAAGCAGCCAAATTTCGATATCGAGTGTCTAATCCAAACATTCAGTTCCAAGAGCCATTTAAGTATGAAAATTTCAAGCTTGCTGCTAACCAATTCCCCCTCTATGGTGAAATTATTTTGAGGGCAGGACCATCTTGGTTAGGATATAGGTTCAGGAGTCCAATCATTTGGAATCCTGCACCCGGATACCAAGCCCTGTATGAGATGCCCGAGGGCCAGACGAGCCACTTCTTTGATCATCTAGTTTTGCATCATGGGTGTAGGCCTCCACACGAGATTCCATCTCTAGCCTACTCCCTCACTGCTCTGCATGTCAACAATAATGTTTTCATGAGGCCATGAAAAAGGGTAAGCTGGGGGGTGTGTGGAGTACCAAGGAAGGTATGTTTTAATGGTCATTTCGATATCTTTTCATAAAAACTTAAAATCCTTTTGCATGAGAAACTTAAATAATAATAAGAACTTATAACGAAATACGAGAAATTAATAAGAAGCACTGATAGACGTCGTTTCTATGTGCAGGAAGGTGAAGAAGCGAAAGGTGGCCATCCAAAGAGTAAAGATAAAGACAAGCTAACTGTTGTCCCGGTGACGGGAGACCGGAGGCGAACTAGATCGACACGGATCAGCCCCAAACAGGACGCGGAGATACTAGTGCGAAACAGAAGGAGGAAGAAGTAGCGCAACATTAATGATTCTGCGTATCCCTCAGGATCTTAGATCTTGAGGGATCGCTGTTTTAGCCTATTTTCTGTACCTAGATGTCTCTGACGTTCCTCTTATAAAAAGGGATAGCTTTATTGGCTATGGGGGAAATTTCGGTGAATTTCTGGGAAGTGTGTAATTTCTTTGAAGAAAGATCTGGACTATGGTCTTTATGTTCTGTTGAAGACTTATGTTTCTGTACTTTTATTGCATGCTTTAATACAGACTTGTTCACTTTTTATCTTTGAGCCTGGATTCATCTTAAGCGGTGTGCCCCTGGAGGCTAAGGGCCCGGCCCTGGAGGACACTTGCTCTTGTATTATTACGCGTGGTTTTCATGTGGTTTGTTCATAAAAATAATCTAGTAATCTGCTATGTTTTGAGAATATTTCATTACATGCTCTGTTGTGATTAAGTTATTTCGTGTTCTTGAACTTTATATCGATGCTATGTTATTTTACCAACTCTCTAAGTATTGATAAATTCTTACAAGACATTGCTACTTTATTACAAAGCCCTTTACGATTGTATTTTGCATTATAACAAGTCATCTGGAGAAGTCTGTTTCACATGGTTCTTGAACGTGACTATTCTTTATGAGATGCAGTCGTATGTGTTTTAACAGAAGCAGATTAAGTATAGTGTGTTTCTAAGATTCTATAGTATTGTTCTATAAGATTGAGAGATTGATGTTTTGATTGGTATAATCAAATAGACTTGCCGTTTAAAGGATTTGTTTATTGTTTATTGTTGTTCTATTCTTGAATTTCTGTTCCATTTACTTGCTGTTCCATTTACTTGCTGTTCCATTTACTTGCCGTTCCATTTATTTGCTGTTCCATTTCCAGATTGCTAATTTATTGTTTTCTTGAGGACAGACCTAGGCTGTAGTGGACCCCAGCATCTGCTACCTGGTCCCCAGACCTTTGATCTGCTCCCATCAGCTATGAAAGGGACGTGTTATTGCTACCAAACCCTTGGCTGATGTGCTATTCCATTTCATTATCATTTCTTTTATCTGCTGTTTCATTTCTAATCATTAAGAACGATCCTAGGCTGCAGCGAGCCCAACATCTGCTATTCAGCTCCCAGACCTCTGATCTATTCTCATCAGTTATGAAAAGGATGGGCTATTGCTGCCGAACCTTTGGCTGATGCAATACTTGGTGTGATTTGATCTTTTAAAGTAGTTAAGTTGTAGGTTTGCATTACTTTACTTGCATTGCTTTTGGATAGTTGTACTACAAGCATTACTCTGGCAAATGCTAGCCTCAGACTCAGACACCCTTTGAAATAACCAGACGATCCCGGATTGATATATTAATGTAAGGTAACTAGAGGTGAAAGAGACCCTTGTTATAGATCTACAACAGGTTGTTGACAGGTTTGCAAGTTTACAGGTTTGATTTTTTATAGGTTTGCAGGTTTGGTTATTTAAATGTTACAAGTCTAGTTATAAGTTTCAGGTTATTGGTTAGTGTAGTTAGCTATATGTACTAAGAAGAGAGTTCATCATTGGGTAAGAGCTTGCACATATGAGTTGAACGATATGCCTACATCAACACATCGAAATGTACTACGTTTGGGATTTTACATTATGATTTTGGGTATGGATTAGTTGTATATTCACAGGATTAAGGTGGGCTGTTATGAAAAGGCTATTGAGTGCTTGGATGACAATGAAGAACAAATAATATTGCAGGATTAGAAGAAGGCAACATTGGTGAGGATGGTTACAACTATGTAGGTAGAGTGAAGTTGCAGGAAGGGGTGTGTATTGTTTGTAGTGCATATTTCTAGTGATAAAGGTAAGGATGTTGATGATGTAGAAGTCTCATGTATTTCAGAGTTTTTGCCTCATAGGGAAGTGGACTTTTCTATTGAGTTGGTACCAGAGGCAACATCAGAAAAAAGTCATCTTAGAGGATGAGCACTCTAGAGATGGTGGACCTAAAGTTGCAATTGAAGGAAATGCTTGATAAGGAATACCTTGGGCCAAGTGAGTCACCTTGGGGTGCACCAATAGCTTCTGTGAAGAAGAAGGATGGTACTCTTAGGTTATGCATTGATTATAGGCAATTTAACAAGTCGGTGATCAAGAACATGTATCCCTTTCCACGGAAAGATGACTTGTTCAATCAGATGAAGGGACAACAATATTATCGAAGTTTGATTTGAGATAAAGTTATCATTAGGTACACAACAAAGAAGAGGACATCTAAAAGACTTCTTTCCAAACCAGGTATGGGCTTTATGAGTTTATTTTGGTTCCTTTTCCTTTAACTAATTTCAGCTACTTTTTGTTTGATGAATAGTGTGTTGTGTCCTTATTTGGACAAGGTTGTGATTGTATTCATTGATGATATATTGATATATTCTAAGATGTGGAGGAACATTCTGAAAACTTAGCAGCAATACTGAGATTGCTAAGACAACATCAGTTGTGTTCCAAGATTAGTAAATGTAGTTTCTTTGAGACAGAGGTACATTACTTGGGCCATGTCGTTTCCAGGGAAGGTATTGCAACGGATCTAGAAAACATAAGAGCTATCATGGAATGTAAACTCCTAGGAATGTGGATGAGGTTAGATCATTCATGGGGTTAGCAGGTCATTACAAGAGGTTCACCAGGAACTTCTTGTGCATTGCATATCCCATTACATCATTGTAGAGGAAAGGAAAGAAATTTTAATGGGCAGAGGAATGTGCAGTAAGTTTTGAGTAATTGAATTAGTTGCTTACAAATGCTCTAGTTCTAGATATTAGAAATCTGGGTAAAGAGTTCGTGGTGTGTATATATGATTCAAAGAGAGGCCTCGTTGGAGTTCTAATGCAAGAAGGACATGTGGTATGTTATGAGTCAAGGAATCTAAATGATCACGAGTATAACTATGTGACACATGATCTGGAGTTAGTAGCAATCATTCATGCCTTGAAAATGTGGAGGCACTATCTTCTTGGTAGGAGATTTGTGTTAATGAGTGATCAAAGTGGGCTAAGGTACTTGTTTGACCAACCTAATCTAAATGCTAGGAAATCTAGGTGGTTGACCACTCTGAGTGAGTTTGAATTTAATATCAGGTACATTAAGGGTAAGGAGAACAGGGTTGCAGATGCCCTTGGCAGAAGAGTGTAGGTAAATCACATAGTAGTTGTGAGTTCATATGGGACATATTTACAATATCAGATCTTACAGGTGGGACAATAGGAGGACAAGTACATGAGTCTTAGGCATAGGTTACAGGAGCAAGGTACAGGTGAATGGGATGTGGACTATCATCTCACAACAGATTGTTTTGTAAGATTTAGGGACATGATCTATGTGCCATACAACAACGACATCAAGAAGTTTATCATGAGGGAATTTCATGTTAATTCGTATTCAGGTCATCTAGGATATCAAAAGACATTGACAATGATGAGTAATTTCTACTACTAGCCGTGTTCATAACGTAACTCCATGTGTAGAATGTAACTCCAGTAATCATAATCACAATCCAGGGTCATGCGTGTGCAAAACGTAACTCCAGTAATCACAATCCAGGGTCATCCGCGTGTAGAATGTAGAATAATCACAATCCAGGGTCTTTTGTGTGCAGAACATAACTCCAGCAATCACAATTCAGGGTCATCTGCATGCAGAACGTAACTCCAGTAATCACAATACAGGGCCAAAATTACAAAATACTACAATTTTTCGATAGAACCTTATTTATTGTGAGGGGCGATAAGAGAAAATTCTTAGATGATCCCATTGACACAAAAATACTTCATCCGAGATGTATACATATCGCCAAGATAATTGTTTAGTTAATTTAGTGTCCTAAATTACTTGCATAAATTATTAACAATGGTTTGTAAGCTCATGAAGTCTAGTGCCCTATATGTGCTTAGTTAACCTTTCTTACTTCGTTGTTTTGTATTTTATATTGTTTTGGGGGTTTCTGTTCTTTGAATCCTAATGATGTACAATCTGAACTATGAGAAACTTAAGTGAATCTAATGGATTTTCTTTTAAGGGAAAAATGTTCCTAAGCTAGTCTAACTTCCTAAAGGTGAACCAAGAGTTAAAGCTAGTCAAAATATAATTTAAAGAAAGGAAAAACAGAGCATCTATCCTATCTCATCATTAATCCTAAGTCATGAATCTATTTCTTAAAATTAAGGGTGAATTTGTAATGCATGTTGAAATAAATACAGAGAATGAAATCAACTGAAGTACTTCTAGTTACTGTAGCCTTAAATTTTGAAATATAACCTTCTTGGGATGGGATACAAGAAACTCTATGTACTTTATGACCTAGAGAACTCAATGAAACATGCAGAAGGTAACTGATTGATTTCAACCATTGTGTGAAGTGAATGTTTAACCATTTAGTTTAGGATGAGTATCAACTTGAAATGGTGTTCAAAAACATTCATTAACTCAGAAGATTGACACATTTTTCCTAGGGAATAAATAACAAAATAGTGACTAACCTAGAGAAAAGTGCATTCTTATTACTTCAACCTTACTTTGTTTAGAAACAAAATAATTTCCTTTCATAAAATGTGTTGGAAGAACAAGACTACACAATTGATTTTTTAACATTATGCTATTGATCAAAACTAAAATAAATCAACCTAAGTTAGAAAAACTCCTAAAAGAAAAGTAATGAAATTAAAATTAAACATAAAACGAAAGGAAAGAAAACCTCCTTCAGCGAAGGGGCCCTCTGCAACTGACTTGGTTGAGCTGCTAACTAATTAAAAATGCTCTCTTAAATGATCATTGGTCAACACACAACTTATATTGTAGAAAAGAATGAAGCAAAAAATATAGAGCTGAAAGTCTGAAATCAATACATAAAATTCTCCGAACCTCCTTAGTTCTGTAAAACCAATATTTAAAAGGAAATAGTCATAACCGTCTTTGAGGAAACCTAGCTACAGGTGGCTCATACGTATTACAACAAAACTGTGTAAATGCCCGATCCACTACAGGTGGTTTAAATTCAAGTGAGATGTTTGCAATAGAACCGTTAACACAGGTGGCTGATTCGAGTTAATGCTTGCAACATAACTATTAGATTTATTGATTAACCACGAAAGAGAAGATGAAGAGTTCTATTGTTCTGGGTATCATATTTTTGAATCCACTTTTGACTATGATATTGAGCTTACTTTCTTGTTGATCTAGGCTGAGTGAATAGGATAGAATCCATGTGGAGACAATTCTAGAGATGTCCATATGGATGGATTCTTCATTTGACACCTGGAACTTTCCAGACCATGGAAGCAGCTATGAAATACACAGTTAGCTGCAGAATAGGCTGCATTCCATATCTAATTTGCAAAAATGTATTCAAATAGCAAAAACATAAAAATATAACATGTCAATCATTTAATGCCTTCCTTAAGACAAAACCTATCATTTATCATTGATTGGGATCTGTAATATTATGTAAAAGCAAGGGAAAAAAGTGAGAAAAGTTGTCAAGGAGAGGATAATTATGAGGTTCAACATACCCCCACTGCAAAATCATTGCATGTCCTCATGCAATTTGCCAAAATTGTGAATTCTTCTTTCTTATTGCATTTGCTTAGACACTTCTGCTAGTACATCAAATTTTCTTCTTTTGCTCTTCTTTGAAGTGATTTCCATCCTGGGTTTCTTCATGAGAAGCTTGTATTTAAGTTTGATGACCGTTCTGTTCAGACTTCTGTTCTTCCTCTTCAACTTACTATTTTTCTTATACCACAGTCCTAGATGCAGAATGGTATTATCATGAATAGCCTTGTCCAATTTACATTGTTCCCTCAAGGTTTCATTTTCTTTCTTGGTATGTTTGTTCAATATCTCTAATTCATAGATTTCCTATTTGAGAGAGTCAATTAGAGGTTCTTGTAGATTGATAGAGGGTTCTGGATTGACAAAGGATTCTGGATCCATTGAGGCACTTTTCTTCTCTAGTGATTCTATATAGTCATATATTTGTTCCTACACTGGGTCTATGCCTAGAGATCCTCTGCTGGGGCTGCCTTCGAAATAATGTTCAGGAGAATTTTGAGGACTGTGTGTAGAGGGAATGTTATCAAGAGATGGTACTAGGATTCCTTCTTCTAAATTTATGAAATCCATCCCCTTTGATGATATCTTCTTTACCATGCATCGAAGTCTAGAGATCCTTCTAAGTCGTAGAGTGATGGTGAGGGTGCAGACGTTAGGGATAGTCTCTCCAATTTGGCCGCAATCTCTTCAATATCCACCTCTCTTTCCCTTGTATTGTCTCCAAGCGTATCAGTCATTAAACTGATGGCTTCATTCCTTTTCTATCGAGCCACAACCTTTCTAATTTATACTCAAAGGCAGCAAACTTAAAAATTTTACGCATGCTTTACAAGGGAACTATACATTATTATTATTGGCGACCTTTCAAAGGAAGGATTTACGCTACAATTCATACAACAACAATTCCATAAATTTCATTCTAATATAAAGATGCCTTGAATACTAACGAATCACCCCTGCTGAACTCAGACCATATGAATAAGCTGAATCAGTTATAAAATGTGCAACAACAAACCAATATTTAGAGTATAAATAATTAATAGAATGCTCTGCCAGCGGACCACATGTTGTTTCGAGCCATTCGTTATGAGGAACCCGGTCACCACAAGAATTTTACTACACTGTTCTGCGCTAACAGTTATACAATGCTCCTTTCCTTACACTGTAGTTCAACTTCAACCAAAAGAAAATAACCACGCATGCAGCCACACATATAACTATGTATTCTACCAATTATATTAAGGAGAACTGTCACACATATATGGCATATCAAGTTTTATAATTTTCTTAACTAGAAAATACGCCGGTTCAAACTTATACTGCCACTGTCGCCCAAACTGCCTTAACACACAGGTAAGTATATATCACATGAAATTCAATTAAATGCCATTTTAAAATTGCATCAATTCCCAAACTTTACAGTGACTTCCCAAAATCCGCATTAACTAGATATCATTCAGTTTTATTGCATTAGAGAGAGAGTTTCATAAAAACAATACTGGCATCACCTCCCTAACTCCAGCTTGGTGGCCAATGTATCTTTTATTCATAATGGATCACCTTCCTATTACAAAAGCAGACCTTTACATAATAATTTAAGGCTTTTTACAACTAATCTATCTGTGAAAAGATAGCATGCTTTATTATCTACTTTTATGCTATTTTTAACTAGAAAAGATAGCAAGCTTTATTCTCTATCCTATTCGTATTTTTTAACTAAAAAAACATAGAAACTACAGGCAAAAGGATCCCAATCCTTGCCGGTATATTTTTTTTTTGATTTTTGGAATAAATCAGAAGATTTTTCCCCTCTGAGTCACATGCTCCTGCATCAGACTCCTGAGTACAAAATTCTTCATGGGCTCCTGTCCATGAGCTCATCTACAAATTTGCCCAGTTTCTGTAGAACATCTTCTGTAACCCAAGTAGCTTCAGTGATTGGCTATCCTTTTGATTTTACTAGTTACTGGAAGTACTCCCATCACCTTGTCTTCTTGTGCACCTTCTTGTCCAGAATTCTTTCTGGCTATAAATTCTTTGCTGTGGGTAGCTGTTTTACCTAGTTAATCTCTGGAGTCTCTTGATCCTCTGCTGTATCATCTGTAGCTTCATTCTCATACTTATACAAGTCTGCAACATTAAAAATTGGTGATATTTCCACACCAGGTGGTAACTCAATCTCATAAGCATTTGCAGAGAATTTCCTCAGTATCTTGCATGGCCCAATTTTCTTGGATTTTAACTTATTATACTCCCCTTTTGGAAATCTCTCCTTCCTGAGATGTGCTAAAACCAAGTCTCCAACTTCAAATTTCACTTCTCTTCTCCTCATGTCTGCTCTGGTTTTGTACTTGATGTTGCTATCTTGCAGCTGTTGTTTCACCTGTTCATGTATCGCCTACATTCTAGAAGCAAAGTCTTCACCTTCTACACTCCTCATTTCTTCTTTTCCCAAATTCCTTAATTCAGATATTCCTCTAGGATGCATTCCATAAAAAATATGGAATGGGCTCTGTCCTGTGATCCTGTTTGGTGACTCATTATATGCATACTCAACTTGCGGTAACACTTGGTCCCATTGCTTTGGATGCTCTGCAGTAAGGCTCCTCAAAATATTGCCTAAACTTATGTTCACAACTTTGGTCTGTCCATCGGTTTGAAGATGATAGGCAGAGCTGAAACTTAACTTAGTTCCCAGCTTCTTCCATAGTGTCCTCCATAAATGTCCCACGAACTTTGAATCCCTGTCTGAAACAATTCTTTTGGGCAATCCATGCAATCTTACAATTTCTTTAAAAAACAAGTTAGCAATGTGAGAAGCATCACTAGTTTTATAACAGGGAATAAAGTGTGCCATTTTTGAAAATCTATCCACTACAAAAAAGATTGAATCATACCCTCTTTGAGTCTTCAGTAATCCCAGCACAAAATCCATACTTACCATATCCCAAGGGCTACCTGGAATTGGCAATGGAATATATAATCCTGTGTTCTGGCTTCTTCCTTTTGCATACTGGCGGACTTTACAATTTCTTACATACTTCTCTACTTCAGATTTCATTTTTGGCCAGAAATAAAATCTGTTGAGTTGCTCAAAAGTCTTCTCTGTACCAAAATGTCCTGCAAGTCCTCCACTATGCTTTTCTTTGATTAAATTATCTCTCATCGAACATGTTGGTATGCACAGTTGATTTTTCTTAAATAACAGTCCATCCTGTAGAAAATAATCCAACCACTTACTCCTATCTGCCAAGGCCGGATTTTTACAGGCCTCAAATGCCTCTTTAAAATTTGAATCATTTTCATATAATTCCTTAATAAAATCAAAACCCAACACTTGGATTTGACTTTCCTGCAACAATACATTCCTTCTACTTAAGGCATCTGCAACTTTGTTTGACTGCCCAGTTATATGCTTCAACACAAAGTGAAAACTTTGAAGATATTCTACCCATTTAGCATGTCTCTGGATGAGCTTTGGCTGCTCCATTATAAACTGCAATGCATGGTTATCTGAATAGAGAATAAATTCTTTTGACATCAAATAATGCCTCCATTTCTTTAATGCTTGCACAACTGCGTAAAGCTCCTTATCATAAGAAGAATATTTCCTTTTTGCATCATTTAGCTTTTCACTGGAATAAGCTATCATTCTATCTTCTTGGCTTAAATCTCCTCCAATTGCTTCTGTGCTGGCATCACACTTAACTTGAAAAGTTTTGTTAAAATCAGGAAGAACCAAAATAGGCTTTTCAGTTATTTTCTTCTTTAACAGCTGAAAATTTCTCTCTGTTTAAACAGTCCATTTAAATGGTTGTTTATCCTTTTTTATGGTCTCAATAATAGGTGCATTAATCTTACTAAAATTCTTAATGAATTTTCTGTAAAAACTAGCAAGACCATGAAAACTCCTTACCTCAAATCACTTTTGGGTGAAGGCCATTCCACAATTGCTTTGATCTTTGATGGATCCATCTTTAACCCTTAAGCTGAAATCACAAATCCCAAGTACACTAGCTCCTCTTTCATGAATACACATTTCTTCAGGTTCACCAATAGTTTTTCTTGCTGTAGCTTTTACAGGACATAATTTAAATGCCTCAAGTGCTCCTCCTTGGACCTGCTATAGACTAATATATCGTCCAGATATACTATTACAAATTTACCAATGAATTCTTTAAGAACTTCATTCATAAGCCTCATGAATGTACTTGGTGCATTTGACAACCCAAAAGGCATCACTCTCCATTCATATAATCCTTCATTGGTCTTAAAAGTGGTTTTCCACTCATCCCCTTCTCTTATCCTTATCTGATGATACCCACTTTTAAGATCTAGTTTTGAAAAATTTTTTGCGCCAAAAAAGCAATCCATTAAATCTTCAATTCTGGGTAGCGGAAATTTGTACCTGATTGTGATCTTATTAATGGCTCTTGAATCTGTACACATTCTCCAGCCTCCATCTTTCTTTGGGCTCAGCACTGTTGGAACCGCACAAGGACTCAAGCTTTCTTTGATCAATCCCTTGTCAAGTAATTCTTGCACCTCTTTCTTAACTTCTTCATTTTTTGCAGGAGTCATTCTATATGCTGCTTTGTTAGGCAGGCTTGCTCCAGGAATCAAATCTATATGATGGCCGATTCTTCGAATGGGCGGTAATTCATTAGGCAAATAATCAACAATAATATCATAATATTTCTCCAACATTTCTTGAATTTCAATAGGTAAATCAAAAACTTTAATGGAAGTCATGATTACCTTGGGCTTGCAAATTACAGCAAAATTTACCTCATTTTCTTCCATCTGCTTCAGGTATTCCTTTCCTCCAAGTAATAGAGTTTTTTTATCAGTCTTCTGTCCCGGTCCATCTTCTTCTTGCAGAGGCAGCAACGTATGATTGACACCATCCTTTCCAAACTTGTAGGTGTTTCTCTTCCTGTCATGTATGGCTCCTCTATCATATTGCCAAGGTCTTCCAAGCAATATGTGACACACGTCCATAGGCATCACATCACAAACAATTTTATCTTTGTACTTGCCCACTTGAAATTCCACTTCACACTGTTCACTTACCAACAGTTGATGTCCCTTTTGCAACCATGACACTTTATAAGGTGTTGGATGATTCATTGTCTTCAGCTTCAATTTCTCCACTACTTCTGTAGAAACCAAATTATCAGTGCTGCCACTATCAATGATCATATGGCAACATTTCCCTTGGACCTTGCACACTGTCCTGAATAAAGTCTTCCTTTGTGGCGGTTCAACCATCTCCTTTGCTGGCTTAAGCAAAACGTTATTAAGTACCAGAGATTCTCCTCTTTCTGGTGTGTTTTCTTCTTCTGGTACTACTGTCACTGGTGCCTCTCCCTCAACTGGAGCAACAACTGCATTTCTCTGCTTTATTTCTGCATTCTCTGGGCACTCAAAAGCTCTGTGTCCCAGCTTATTACATCTGTAACATCTTATTTCTCTGCCTCTTCCTCTGCCTCCTCTTCCTCTAGAAAAAATCCCTCTACCTCTTGCATCACCTCCTGTGGGTGCATGCGGGGTTGAGCTACTGCTAGCTCCATCTTTAGGTGCTGTAGATCTTCCTCTACCACCTTGTCATCCTTTTCCTCTAAAAGTCCCTCTCCCTCTAGTAGACTGCTTCCTCATGAGTTTTTCTTCAGCTTTCAGTGCTATCTGATAAGCTTCCTCTACCGTTTTTGGAGACAACAAACTTATCTCATCCTGAATGTCCATCCCGAGGCCATTCATATATCTAGCTACCTTCTCATCTATGTCTTGGGCTTCTCCAGCTCTTATTCTCACCTTATATAACTCTTTTGTGTATTCTTTTACTATCAAAGCTCTCTGTCTAAGATTTTGCATTTGTCTAAACAAAGTCTGCTGATAGTTACTGGGCAAAAACTTACCTTTTAACTTTGCTACCATTCTGCTCCAATTCTTGATTGGCTTCTTACCCAGTCTCCTCCTTTCCACCTGCACACCATCCCACCAGAGTGCTGCATGGCCTTTTAATTTGGTGACAACAAACTTTACTTTCTTCTCATCTTCCGTTTCTTCATAATCGAAGAATTTCTCCATGTTATTAATCCAGTTGATTAATTCTTCTGGATTCAGTCCTCCTTGGTATATCGACACTAATTGGTTCCATGGCCTGGCTGTGGATTTCAACACTGACTGAAAGAACCTCATCTCAGGAGTAACCAGTACAGTTTCCTCCTCTATAGCTTCAACTTCGGGCTCACTAACATCTCCATCATCTATGTTTCTGTCTGAGGTTGATGCATCCAATCTAGCTCACAGCTCTTCTATGTTTTCCATTATTTCAACATTTGCAATAGGCCGTCCTCTTCCACCACGTCCTCGTCCTCTTCCAACTCTGAAAGCCATCCTTCTCCTGCTCCTGAGATTCAATTCAATGTCAGTTGCTGGCTCTGATACCACTAATGATGGTGAGGGTGCAGACGTTAGGGATAGTCTCTCCAATTTGGCCGCAATCTCTTCAATATTCGCCTCTCTTTCGCTTGTATTGTCTCCAAGTGTATCAGTCATTAAACTGATAGCTTCATTCCTTTTCTATCGAGCCAAAAACTTTCTAATTTATACCCAAAGGCAGCAAACTTAAAAATTTTACGCATGCTTTACAAGGGAACTATACATTATTATTATTGGCGACCTTTCAAAGGAAGGATTTACGCTACAATTCATGCAAAAACAATTCCATAAATTTCATTCTAATATAAAGATGCCTTGAATACTAACGAATCACCCCTGCTAAACTCAGACCATATGAATAAGCTGAATCGGTTATAAAATGTGCAACAACGAACCAGTATTTAGAGTATAAATAATTAATAGAACGATCTGCCAGTGGACCGCATGCTGTTTCAAGCCATTCGTTATGAGGAACCCAGTCACCACAAGAATTTTACAACACTGTTCTGCGCTAACAGTTATACAACGCTCCTTTCTTTACACTGTAGTTCAACTTCTACCAAAAGAAAATAACCACGCATGCAGCCACGCATATAACTCTGTATTCTACCCATTATATTAAGGAGAACCGTCACACATATATGGCATATCAAGTTTTATAATTCTCTTAACTGGAAAATACGTCGGTTCAAACTTATACTGCCACTGTCGCCCAAACTGCCTTAAGGCATAGGTAAGTATATATCACATGAAATTCAATTAAACGCCATTTTAAAATTGCGGCAATTACCAAACTTTACAGTGACTTCCCCAAATCCGCATTAACTAGATATCATTCAGTTTTATTGCATTAGAGAGAGAGTTTCATAAAAACAATACTGGCATTGCCTCCCTAACTCCAGCGTGGCGGCCAATGTATCTTTTATTCATAATGGATCACCTTCCTATTACAAAAGCAGACCTTTACATAATAATTTAAGGCTTTTTACAACTAATCTATCTGTGAAAAGATAGCATGCTTTATTATCTACTTTTATGCTATTTTTAACTAGAAAAGATAGCAAGCTTTATTCTCTATCCTGTTCCTATTTTTTAACTAAAAAAACATAGAAACTGCAAGAAAAAGGATCCCACTCCTTGCCTGTAGATATTCTTTTTGATTTTTGGAATAAATCAAAAGATTTTTCCCCTCTGAGTCACATGCTCCTGCATCATAGAGGACTTACATTCTCCTTCTTTGTACCATTTTTCTCCTTTCTTATTAATTTTTCATCATCTTTCCATAATGAAGTTTCAGGTTTGTTTTTAGTAGTTTCACATACTTTGTTTTTCATCTTCCCTTTTTGCTTGATTTGCTTCCTGATCTCTATTAGTTTTTAGAGATTATCTCTTCATCATTTTTCTGCATAAGGACTCAGGTTTGCTTTGAATGGATATACCAATCTTCTTTCTCCTACTCCATATGACATTACCTTCTTAAAATGACTCTGGTGCCTCTTGGAAATAGTTTCTTATCAGGAAATTTTCCGAGGTATCTCCTATGCTTTTCAAATGAAACTCAATCAGTATCTTTACCAACCCATGATGGTACATGGTTGTGTCTATGAATTCTATTTTCTTTTGTACATTTGAAGCCATCCTTCTTAAACTATTTAGCAGGAAGAAAGGAATATTGATTTCTCCATTTTCTAGAAAGTTCATCAATAATTGTATATGGTAGACATACATTCACCCGAGTCTCCCCTCACAGGTGATAAATTTCTATAATATCAAAAGCATGTTTCTCCATTTATTTTTAAGAGTTGAAATAGAAATTCCTTTTCTAAACACAAAGATATCCATACCTGGGTTCCTGAGGATTACTTTCCATGATTCACTATGGAATTCCTTGTTTTTGAACCATATTTCACCATGTCTTGGAAGTTTTGTAGCCTTTGTTATGAAGGATTTTGTTACTGCAAACTTAATGTATCCAATTTCTACTTCTATACCATCGAAAGATCTAGCAAACGATTTTTTGATCTCTTTATGAAAACCATCAAATTTTTCAATGAAGTTGAACCATCCAACCTTCTACAACATTTCCTTGAGTTGTGGGTATCCTTCCATATATTTTGCTCCTACTGGCTCAGTCCTGACAATGATTCCCATGGCTTCTATTTCGAAAAATTTCTTAACCTTCAGAATTACTCTCCTAGTCTAGGAAATGGATTGACTGTGAGTATGGTGAAAAATAACTACAGGTTTGCGTGGAATAAGTAGATGGTGAGGGTTTGGAGAGATGTGGACAAGTTGGTCACATCGTAGCCATGACTGTTAACATATGGAGTTATTAGGGACTGTTAGGTATAGAGTATGGAGGATGTGGTATGATGAAGTTTTATGGACCATTAGGTACAGAGTATGGAGGATGTGGTATGATGAAGTGGTAGTCAAATCAAATGATGACTCGTTAAGGAGACATACGATTATCCATATTATAAATGCCTTATGTTTTTAACTTGCTGTTTGAAATAAATTTTGCAATTTACCTTTAGAACTTAACCTTTCTATTTGATGTTGATCTGTAGGTACCTTTTAGCATGTCTGGTCTCCAAAACTGGATACTTCAATTTCCTGCATCCATGATTTATTTGTGAGCTGTACAATTGTGCCAGCATTGATAAATAAGTTATAGCTGCAGAATTAAATTAGCTACGGAATGGAATCAATTGTTGAAAATGAAAAGAAGTTAAAGTGAAGTATGGCTATGGAATATGAGTGTAAAAATGAAATGGAAATGGTTTATGACAGTGAAATGGAATGAAATGTAAAAATAAAAATGGAAAATAGGGTGAGATGGAGAGAAACTATAAAAATAAAATGTAAATGAAATATGACAGTGAGATGAAACAAAACTATAAAATAAAATGAAAACAGAATGAGATGGAATGAGTCTATGAATATGCAGACTCTGAACTGCAAATGAATGTAGCTTTTTGTCATTGCTTATTACAGAAAGGAAATGGCAAATATAGGATGTCAGAAATATCTGATTTTCACCTTGTATTTTCTGTATAAGTATGCCAATCAATGATTGGTTTTCAAACTTATACAATTTATTATATATATATATTTTATAATTTTTTATGATTTTTTTTAATTTATTATATATATATATATATTATATATATATATATATATTTTATAATTTTTTATGATTTTTTTTTTGGAAAAATAAAGGCTAAGTTAGTGGAGAAGAAGAATTATTCTTCACTAGATTTATTTTAGAGTTATTCTGGAAAATCTTAATAAACTCCTCTCTTGAAATTGGCTTTTGATATATCTTCAACCGATGACCATTCATAAGAAGAGGTATTTTTCTTTCATCTATTGTCCTTATCCTTACTACTCCGTTATTAAACAATTTTTCAATCTCATATGGCCCAAGCCAATGAGTCTGAAACTTGCCTTGAAAATATTTGAATTTTGAATCGAACAAAAGTGCCTAATTTCCTGCTTGAAACTTCTTCTCCTTGATATATTTATCATGCCATTTAGCACTTTTCTATTGGACTATAAAGGTTCCTTGAACTCCATCTTGCCTGATTTCATCAAGCTCATTGAGTTGCTCCAATCTATGTTTTTGTGCCTTTGATAAATCTAGTCCCAATTGGACTGCCATCTTAAAGGTTTTGATTTGAAACTATATAGGGAACAGGACTTGTTTCCCATAAACAAGTTCATAAGGTGTATGTCCCATCATGTTCCTCCATGTAGTTCTATAGGCTCATAAGGCTTCGAGAAGCCTTTCTGCCTAATCTCTTCTATGTAGATGCACTGTCTTAGTGAGAATTCCTTCAATCACCTTATTGGTAGATTCAACTTGAACATTTGCTTGTGGATGATAGGGGGTAGATTTCTTATGTTTGATCTTGTAATCTTCCATAAGACATTTCACCATTTTATATGTAAATTGAGATCCTTGATCTATCACAATTTCTCTTGGAATACCAAAACGAGTGAAGATGTTCTCAAAAAGAAAATTAACTATAGATTTTTCATTAGCAAAAGGTAATGCTTTAGCCTCTACCCATTTAGTGACATAATCAATGCATACCAATATATACTTCTTTTGCTTAGATGGGGGATTAATTGGTCCAACAAAATCCAAGGCCCATTTTTCAAAAGGTTCAATGGGTACATGAATTTGTAGTGGAATTTCATTTGAAGAAGCAGGTTTTCTACCCTTTGGCAGCTATCACACCTCTTGACATTTTCTTTGGCATATCTGATGATGGATGGCCAATAATATCCTACATAAATGATTTTATAGGTTGTCCTCTTGTCAGCAAAGTGTCCACCACACTGTTCATCATGACATACCTTAAACATCTCAGGCATTTCATCTTCCCTAACAAATATTATGATCATGAGATCTAGACTTGTTTTATACAATTCATTAGTGATCCATGAGTATCTTGCACTTATTTGAATGATTTTTCTTTTCTCTCTAGGAAACAAATGTGAAGGCAATTTTCTTGTGACTAAGTAATTGGCAATATCTGCAAACCAAGGGGTCTGAGTAGTCACTGCAAAAATATATTCATCAGGAAACTTATCTTCAACCGGAGTGTCATCTTTGATATTTTGAATTTTGGACAAGAAATCAACAACTATGTTTTGTTTTCCAGGTCTATCTAGCACAGTAATGTTGAATTCTTGCAAGAGTAATAGCCATCTTGTAACTCTGCCATTAGTAATATGTTTATTCATTAGGTATCTAATTGTAGAGAGGTCTGTATGAACAAAGGTTTCATAGCCTGTTATATAATGTCTGAACTTATTGATAGCATGAGCAACAACTAAAAATTCCTTTTCAGTTACAATGTAATTTAACTTGGTGGGACTCAGATTCTTACTTGTATAGTAGATGGCATAGGGAATCAAATATTTTTTTCCTAATACGACTCCCAGAGCTGTATCTGAAGCATCTGTTGAAATGTGAAAAGGTAGTTTCCGATTTGGACCTCTCAAAATGGGTGCTTCAGAAATTTTTCATTTTAAAGTTTGAAATGCTAACTGGCAATCAGGATTCCAATTGAATTCACAATCCTTGGCGAGTAATTTGAAGAGTGGGGATGCTATTTTAGTGGAATTTTCTATAAATATTCTATAGTATCCTATAAATCCTAGAAAACTTCTAACATCCTTTTGACAATTTGGAATTGATAATTTAGAGATGACTTCAACTTTAGATTTATCAACTTTAATTCTATCTCCTGAAATGTGATGTCCTAAAACAATCCCTTCTGTAAACATCATAATGTAGAAATTCCCACTGTAGATTAACCTGATAATGCAATATACTAAAGAAAAATACTTAATCTACTTCTACAATCAAACTTGCAGAAGCTTAATTGATTTGATCAAGATCAAACAGAACATATATAACAAAGAAGAAGAATCAATACACATGAAACGCAGAATAATACTCTGGGGAAAGCCTAAGATAAAAACCCCACTATTTGTATTATCATACAAGGTGGAAATACATCAGAATTACACAAAGCTTTAGCTCTCACAGCTAGCCAACTCTCATTACAATCCTCCTGGATGCTCACAGGCTAACAAGGATTATCACAAACCTTCTCCTCAGCCCTTGAAGCCTCCTATTTCCTTGCGCATTTTCCCTGGGTGATCCTATTATTACCAAGTGTAACACTGATCACTCACACTGATCTCACACCCTACTCTAACACACTGTGAGAACTATGCAATCCTCAAGGAACCTTCTTCCTTCTGCATGGATGAGTTTCGTTTATAGGAAAATTCCTCCAACTGATAGTACACTGTCAATGTCTTTAATCTCAACTGGGTCTTTGTCTAAACTGACATGCATGAGTTATTTATGAGAGAATCTTCAGTTATCTAGAGTACACTAGTTTGATGCATGCATGCATTAAATGACTGAACTCACAATTAGTTCCTCCAACAGTTTGGAACTAATTTAATTGGACTTAACTCAATTAACTGAGCTAACTAATTACAACTCAAATACAACTCATCTTTATCTTGTTAATTAAGGGATAATCTCCTCAATCAAAGGAATAACTATTGCATGACTTCACAAAGACTTATATCTTGAATTTCTCCAACTAATTAACTCAAGACGACTTAATTATTTTGCAGGCAACTGGTGAGACTAAATTCGAATTTTAATTCATAATTCTAATTCAAGGACAAACTAAAATTGGAATATACTGAATAACACATATTTCATTAAATTCGGAAGTATTCAGTGGATCTAAAATTTAGAAGTTTAACTAGATTAAGTTTTTTCAGAATGAGGAATTAGAAAGTCACTTAGTACACTAATTTTAATGTAGATATTCACCATTTTTTGTGTAAAATTATCATGATAAACTTTATAAAAAAAATTATATATACTTGCTAAAGCAATCTTTCACATCTTAATCTTGGATTCCTTACATTATCTATTTTAATATTTTTTATGGTTTATATTAAAAGATAAGTTTTGAAAGGTTATTTTATGAAAATAATGATGTGTATGTTACTATAATTAACCCATTTTTTTATAATCTGATATAGTAAATATCATGTATGCGTTAAGCTACGATTATTACTAAGAAAGTTTTGGCACAATTTAAAAGTCTATCGCCTTTGCAACACTAGTAATATATTTGAAGATTAAAAAACTCTCATAGATCATCCATTTTATACTCATATTGGAATTAAATTTCAAGACATTTGTGACGCTACCAACCTTCTTGATTGTTTAACTAAACAAAATTATGATGATCTTGAAACACTTCTTTTAATGCTTTTTGATCATATTAACAATAAAATTCGAAATAACTTTTAGTAATATCTTTCTACCTTTCTTATATACCATTTTTGGTCTTAGTGGATGATAATCATCATCATCACCATCATAATTACATACTATTGTAGGAAGTTTGCACCATTTTAGAGTTTAGGAGAAAGAAAAATTAGTATCAAATTAAATGTTGGTGTGAGTAGTAGCATAATTTATTTATCATTTATATTTGTACTTTTATGTTCATAAAAAAGTTGATTGAGGCTTGCTTAATGAATAATAGATTAATAGATTAATATGCAAGATACATATAAAGTATAAAGTTATTTAATGACAAATGATCTTAGTGATGTGTCCAATATATACCATTATTTAGAACTTTAACTAGATTAAGTTTTTTCAAAATGAGGAATTAGAAAGTCACTTAGTTCACTAATTTTAATGTAGATATTCACCATTTTTGTGTAAAATTATCATGATAAAATTTATAAAACAAATTTATATAAACTTGCAAAATAAAATCTTTCACATCTGAAGTTGGATTCCTTACATTATCTATTTTAATATTTTTTATGGTTTATATATAAATATAAGTTTTTTAAGGCTATTTTATGAAAATAATGGTGTATGTTACTATTATTAACCCATTTAATTATAATCCAATATAGTACATATCATGTATGCGTTAAGTTATGATTATTACTAAAAGAGTGTTAGCACAATTTAAAAGTCTATCACCTTTACAACACTAGTAATATGGTTGAAGATTAAAAAACTCTCATAGATCATCTAGTTTATACTCATATTGGAATAAAATTTCAAAATATTTGTGATGCTACCAATCTTCTTGATTATTTAACTAAACAAAATTATGATGATCTTGAAACACTTCTTTTAATGCATTTTGAGCATAACAATAAAATTCGAAATAACTTTTAGTAATATCTTTTTACCTTCTTATATACCATATTTGGTCTTAGTGGATGATAATCATCATGATCACCATCATAATTACATACCATTGTAGGAAGTTTGCACTATTTTAGAGTTGAGGAGAAAAAGAAAACTCAGGATCAAATTAAATGTTGAATGTGAGTAGCAGATTGAGGCTTGCTTAATGAATAATAGATTAATATGAAAGATATATATTACGTATAAATTTATTTAATGACAAATGATCTTAGTAATGTGTCCAATATATACCATTATTTAGAACTTTAACTAAATTAATTTTTTTCAAAATGAGGAATTAGAAAGTCACTTATTTCACTAATTTTAATGTAGATATTCACCATTTTTTGTGTAAAAATTATCATGATAAAATTTATAAAACAAATTTATATAAACTTGCAAAAGCAAATCTTTCACATCTTAATGTGGATTCCTTACATTATCTATTTTAATATTTTTTATGGTTTATATTAAAAGATGAGTTTGTTAAGGTTATTTTATGAAAATAATGATGTGTATGTTAATATTATTAACCCATTTAAATATAATCCGATATATAGTAAATATCATGTATGTGTTAAGTTATGATTATTAGTAAAAGAGTGTTAGCATAATAAAAAGGCTATCACCTTTGCAACACTAGTAATATGGTTGAAGATTAAAAAACTGTTATAGATCATCTAGTTTATGCTCATATTGGAATTAAATTTCAAAATATTTGTGATGCAACTAACCTTCTGGATTGTTTAACTAAACAAAATTATGATGATCTTGAAACACCTCTTTTAATGCTTTTTGAACATAACAACAAAATTCGAAATAAAATTTAGTAATATCTTTTTACCTTCTTATATACCATATTTGGTCTTAGTGGATGATAATCATCCTTATCACCATCAACATTACATACTATTGTTGGAAGTTTGCACCATTTTAGAGTTGAGGAGAAAATATTTTTTTAGGATCAAATGAAACGTTGAATGCGAGTAGTAGCATAGTTTATTTTTATTTAAAATTTGTACTTTTATGCTAAAAACTTGAGGCTTACTTAATGAATAATAGATTAATATGCAAACTATATATTAAGTATAAAGTTATTTAATGACAAATGATCATAGTAATGTGTCCAATATATACCATCATAGATCCATTTTAAGTGCAGATGTACGGATCAAATTTCTTCATGTGCAAACATTTTGAGTGAAAGATACAATGTGTTATTTTTCATTGAAACTATATTTTTGAATGCTAAATAGAGTATATATACGACCAAATAAAAATTTTAACCATAAAAAACTTTTTTCTTATATATAGATATATATGACGTTGATATTGACATAAATTAGTTAACATAAATCTTCAAATAGTTTCTTTGTATCTCTAGCTCAAATATTTTTGAAAAGTATAAGATTTAAACATTTAATTCACACATTTTATATACTTTTAATTACTTTACAAAATATTCAATTTTTATTTTATTTTTCTATTTAGAACATAATTTTTATTCCCACCCCACAACACCACACCCCCCCACACCCCCAAGCCCCCCCCCCCCCCCTTAAATATTGGGTTGTAAAATGAGCCTCTCATCTAAATTACTAATCATTTTAATGATCAAAATCAATCATGAATTAGAATACTAACAAAGTAGTACAATTTGATTATTTTCAAATACAGCAGGAAAGAGAGAAAATTGACTAAGATATTTATTACAAATGTTTAGTTTTTATTCCTGTCGTGTTTAAGGATATTATATTGAAAAGAACATATTAACATTCATCTAAAACTTAGATTCCTTACATTATTTCTATTATCATTAACATTTATATTTATGTATTAAATTTGACTCGTGAACAATAGATTTTGCAAAAAAAAACTTACCTATAAAGTTATTTAACGATATACTAATATTGTTTTTCTTACTATTATTGACCGTTTTAAATTGACACTAACTACTTTTCCTACGTTGAGTATAAATTAATTATACTAGTACAATGTTGGCACCACTTCAAAATCTATAAGAGGAAATATTTTATAATTCTAGTTGTGTTGTTCAATGACCAAAATATTTTTTTTATAAATTAGAGTGCAACAAAATAGTGAATTTGATTTATATTAATTATAATAAGGAAAATTAAGGAAAACTCACCTCAAACATTATATCAAGTGTCTAGCATTTATTCATTAAGTGTTTAAATGGTTTATATTAAATAGAATACTAATTAGGTACTCCATTGTTTTTTAATAGACCAAGTTTATAAGATGTTTTTAAGTGCATTATTGAATTTGATTATTCATATTTGATATGGTCAGAAGTCATGTTGGTCAAATAAAGCTTTCAAAACTTAAATATTTTATGGCATTGTCATGTAATTTGTCTAACACATGCTTACATTGAAATATTAAATAATATAAAACTCCTCCAAAAAGAATATGAAGAGAATATTTGATATACAACAAATATGGAAAAGTGTGTCTGAATGTATATTAATAGTCCTTAAAAAAAAATTACATTCATGAATCATATAAACCTACTCTTAAGATATTCGCTCAAGCAGATGAAGAATGGCTTCTACACCATATTTATTTATCTTGGTCTTCTTGCAATGTTCTTTCTTTGGCATCCATGCCCACACTATGGTATTAATTGGAATAGAGCCAATTTTTGTGTCATCAGGATTTGGTACCCAATATTGCTCTAAAATTATTCCATTGTATCTCCCTTACATAGGCTTCCACCAGTCAACCTTTACATGAAGATTCTCACTTTCATTATCCCTAAAGATACCTGAGATGGATTTTGCCATCCAAATCATCTCTTCTGCATCCTCATTTCCTGATCTAAATAGCAACATCTTTCCTTTCTCAACATCAATCTTCGGATTGAAAGTTGGTTTTGGCTTGTTGCATTTGGGTCCAACATATATTGGTTCATCTATCACATTATCAAAAGCTTCATCCATAATACTTGAGATTACTTGGAGTGCATTACGATCAACATCAACAGTGTGCCTTGTGTTGGGCCAGAAATCCTCAGAAGATGAATAACTTCCATCTATTATTCTATGATCATTATAGATTCCATCTAATGTATCAAGAACTTTTTCCCAATACACTACTTTCTTTTTCCATTGCTCTGTAACAATTGGTGAATCCTCATTCCCAATAGTGTCTTTCCACATTTTTATGTATGATGTTATCCCTTCCTTTAGTTCTTTTAAATAGACATCATTCTGTTTGGAAGCTAAGAAAGATGGCTTCCTTATGAGAATTATAGGTCAACCTTCATCATCTATATTCCATAACTCAACCGGTTTTGACCACTCAATATCTCTAATTAATTCTTTGTACCTTAGTACTGGAACATCATTGAGTGCAAGAAATTGGAAGTATTGGACATTAAGATGTCCAACTAGTGCATTTTTTCCCTCCTTGATGTATCCATTAAGGAAACTTTTGAATTCATAGACCTTGTCAATAAGTGTAGGTGGAAACACTCAATTTTCTTCAATTTTGTGATATGTATCCATCATTGCAGGTAAAGAATAAATATCTTTACTTTTTAGGTTGGAAGACATTCTTCCGTAGGTTCCATCTATGTCTTCTTGGGTGTGCCCCACAGGCAAGAACCCAACCTCAATAGTGATGAAGACACCAAGTGCAGTTAAAAGTGATAGAAACATGAAAATATAGCAATTCTTATTATCACTTGCTACATTGTCCAACTGTAACAACAAATTTTGACTTTTTGAACTTCCATGAGATATAAAATAATCCTTGTACCCTTGACATTTTGAGTAAATAGAGGTGTCAGGTAATGCATTTGTAAGTGGGTTTCTTGAAATTCCACTTTCATAAAGTACATCACCATACATATCCATTTGTGGGTCTTTAAGGTCCCTTAAGCACTTTGAAAGGGATGTAATAGTAAATTGTGATCCCATAAGGACAAACGGTAAGGAGAAATGACTAAAAGCTCCTGCCTTATGCCCATGTGTAAGTGTACCTATCAATGACAAACCTAAATTTGTTCCTACAATAGACTTTGATTTGACACGTAGCTTTGGGATTGAAGTCTTTTTTTTTTCCATTTTATCATGGATAATGCTCAAATAATCCTTTGGAAACTGCTTTGACATAATTCTATGGGAATAGTAGCAATATATTCCACACATAACAATCTTGTTATGTTTCTTCAACCTACTTCATGCCTTTTCTTCCAACTCTTTTGTAGTTGTTGACTTCATTTGTGCTTTCAACACAAAACATTCACTTCATTTACTAAAGTTGGTGTTCTTTGAAAATGCGACATCTCGAAACTTAGCATTCCAGATCTTGCTCATTGTTGACTGTGATATTGATGGGTAATTGAGCTTTTGAAGAGCCTCATTGATCTTTTTTAACAAAGAATTTTGTGTAAGTCGAAGGAAGCAATCTTAAAGGACTAGATGTTCCATCTTCTTCAACTTGATGTGTTTGGTTTGGTGAAAAATCTGAATTATCCATTACAATTTTGTGCAATATTTCTATGGCTGCCATTGTGTGAGCTCGTGCTTTCCATGTGTTGGTGTTACCATGAATAGCTTTGTTCTGTCCATGTTGGAAATAATGCTGGTCGTTATAGAATGTGCTTTGAGGAATTTTATGTATCTTATACCATGCTTTCTTACAAATAATATTCCCATTAAATCTCATATCCTTTACATTTCTAGCAATAGGTGGTAGGCCATGGGCATGGCCATGGTCCTTTGACATGACTGTGTTTGACATGAGTGAATTCAAGAAAAATTCTCTAATACCATTTTTATTTATTTGTCTCATATCCCATCTAGCACCTGCAATGGCCTTCCTATCCACATGTTGAAGACAATCTTTTCTACAACATACATCTGCTGCCAAAACTCTAATTTATTTCTCTTCATCTATTTTTGTTTGAAATTTTGCAATTTTTTTTGCAGCTGTAACTCGTTTAATCCTTTTATATGGCCTTGTTACATGCATATCAATTGAGTTTCTATCTTTTTCATTACAAAAGTACCCATCCCAATTGTTTAAGGGATTTTTGTCCTCTATAACATCCCATATCACCATATCCTTGGGTGGCTCCTTGAAATTTTCCTTGACCCTTAATATCACACCTTTGTTATCCACCAACTTATTTATTAGCCATCTAACAAAATGGTGTATAGACTTATCCCCAATTCTGCATTTCTCGCAATTTCCATCTATCTCTTCTAGAAAAAGACCAAAATCCATTTCACCTAGTGTTTCACCCTCAACAATGTCATCCTCGCGGACATTAACTAGCATTCCTTTGGCAATGCACATGCTTGTTCCCATGCATTCATGTGTAAGAGAAACCTTTGTACATATGAATCTAACCCTATCTTGGGGAATATTTGTGGCATGATCATGACAGTGAGGCTCCAAATCTGATTTTGCCAAATTTGATAAGATTCTAATGCCCCCCCAAGTGTATGCTCAAATTCTGTTGGATGTGGTAGAGAAGCATTATGTTTTAACACCTTCTCAATTTTAACCACTATGCATCCTTTCTTTACCATCTTTCCATGCACTTTATGCCCAAGCTCTGTATTGAATATGGAGCCCTCGCCCACCTTCACTCCATGTTGCAGAAGATCTACCTTAGCTCCAATAGAAAATGTGGAAGAAACATTTGCACCTATAAATGAATGTAAATAAGGTTAGTATTTACCCAAAAAAACCATTTATTATGCTATCAATAATATATAACACATGCTTCAATATTTTGATTTACCTATGTTGTGTCTCAAATCCATGATCTTCCATGGATGTATGTCCCCTTCATTAACATCCTCACCAATAATGTGGTTGAGTTACATCAATTATCAAAATTGTAACATAACTAGCATTAACCCTTTCTCCAACATAATAAGTTCTAGACTCTGTAGATTCGACCCTTCCTAGCCCAATGACTTGATCATTAATAAGGAGATAAACATAGTCCCCTTTTGCTAAAATTATATTTTCCATTGTAGCTTATATCAATTCTGTAACAACAATTAAATTGTAACTTGTAATTAAAAAGTTGAACTGTGTAAAGTGCGACTTTATATTTTCGCAAAAACACACAACTTACAAAAAAGTAATATAGATGCAAAAATTAAAATAGTATGGTAGTAATATTGTATGTAATAAAACATTGTTTCTTCAAATGAAAGCTAACAATCAATATAATTCCTTCTACTACAAACATAAGCATATTGCTAGAAGCAACATTACATGGTCAAATAAATCTAGCACATGCTAGATTTCCTTCTAGGACAAACAAGCACATTGTCAATAAGAATATTCTAAGGCGAAGGAAATCCACCACATGCTAAATTTCCTTCTAACATAAATAGAAGAACATTACTCACAAAAACATTTCAAAGTAAAAGAAATCTTACACATTCTAGAGTTTATTCTAGCACAAACATAATCACATTGCCAAAAACAACATTGCAGTGTGAAAGATATCTAGCATACGCTTGATTTACTTCTAGCACAAACAAAAGCACATTGCCAACAATAACATTGTAGGGAAAACAAAATCCAACAACTTCTATCACAAACACAATCACATTTCCAATAACAACATCACAAGGTAAAATAAATTTAACGCATGCTAGCTTTACATGTAGCATAAATACAAGCATACTGCCAAAAACAACATTTCATGCCAGAAGAAATCTAGTGCATGCTATATTTCCTTCTAACACAAACAAAAGCACATTATGAAGGTGAAGGAAATCTAACACGTGTTAGATTTCCTTCTATAATAAACAACCAAATTGAAAACAACAATATTGCATAGCAAACGAAATCTAGCACAACTTCTAGCCCAAACACAAGCACAACATTTCCAATAATATTGCCAAGGTGAAGGAAATCTAACACTTGCTAGATTTCCTTTTATCATAAACAACCAAATTGACAACAACAATATTGCAAAGAAAAATAAATCTAACATAGTTTCTAGCCCAAAGACAAGCACGTTTCCAATAAAAATATTGCAAGGTGAAAGAAATTTAACGCATGTTAGCTTTACATGCGGCACAAATACAAGAAAAATACCAACAACAACATTGCATGCCAAAACAAATCTATTGTGTGTTATGTTTGTTTTTAACACAAATCAACAAAGTGTCATGGTGATTCTCTGTTGTGAAGACCCATATTAAAAGTGGTGTAATGCTAATAAGACCAATGTAGCTACTGCCAGGATACCAAAGTAAAGTTTCATTGTTCAAAAGTTTAGGGCCTCCTTGGTAAAACCATGCATGTCATACTCAGTGACTATGGCATACTCTGAGGTAGACTCAATAGTAAATTTTGTGCATCAATAGAGTTTTGGCATTTTCTGGATAAGTTAAGGCACCAACACCAAAACTGTTATGAATCACCTAGTCAAGTCTCAAGAGAGAGCCTCTTTTGTCTCGTCACTATATTAATCCATGAAATGGTGGAGAGCCTAACAACCTTCTCTTTTAATCACCCAATCTAGACCAAATTGAAAAGTTGTATTCCTACCTAACCAAACATTTTCCATGTTTTTGCTTCCTCATAAAAAGATAACAGTCTAGGGGTTATCCTGATGAAAAATGTACCTCTCGGAAGACTATGTTAACACCTTGTTTTAGGAGATTAACCCACTAGCCTTTGTTATATGGTGAATTTCCAAACCCAATAGCTCCTCCGTAAGATACTCTCGTATTGAATCTAAAACCATTTAACTATGATTAAATGGTAGCACATGCAATTTGCAAGTAAGGGTCACAGTTTCAGGTTTGGACCATTTAGTCAGGTTTATAGCTTAAATGACAGTTTCATACTTTGAGTTCAACTATCTTTGACATATATGATATAACTGAACTAGTCCATTTTTATATCACTACTACAACAATCCATGAAATGTGCATGCAAGGTCTAAAATCAATGCTTGACTTGGCTTCCATAGTAATGTTCCACATTTGAATGGACTTCCCAAAAGATTTCATTGTGTTTATATAATGCTTCATGCATCTCTAGTAAAAACTAAAGGCTAGATGCCAAATGTGTTTATCAGATGTTTCTTATGAATGCATAAGATAAGGTTGGTGTATTTCATATATTCTCATGCATCTCTAGTAAAAACTAAAGGCTAGTTGCCAAAGGTGTTTATCAGATGCTGCTTATGAATGCATAGATAAGATTAGTGTATTTCATATATTCTCATTACAATACTGAATACTGGATCTAACTCTTCAATGGTCCATGGATTAAGTTTTAACTTGTTGAGGTATCTGTTACAATGGGCCAATATCTTGAGCACTGGGCAAATAGGTTGCTTGGTTTTTTATTGAGTTCGATTACAAAGGAGGTATGCTAGAAACTCTTGACATCTTCTATGGTCCTCACTCAATCACACAACAAGTGGATTACTAGGTAATCCCAATTAGATGTTGGGGATGCCATAATACTAGACATCTAATACCGAAACGTTCACTTAGATTTTGTGGGGATCGTATCGAAAGGAATGGAATGGCTTCTGGTTTCAATCAGGTTCCTACTTTATATAATATGGAACACAGCCCTCGAGAGCCCTCAAATGAACTGCATATGTTTGTGCTTAAGGAGGCTCCCATCCATAATTGTAGAATAAAGGACACTAGTCAAATGGCTCTTGGAAAGATAATCCTTGGAATGGACTACTAATCGGTGCCACATAGACATATAATAATCGAGAATAATGTAGATTATATTATCAATCATATGGCAGGTCAACACTGACACATTTCCAAAGGACAATATTCCAATCTATATCCAGACCTGAAGTCTTCAGCTTCATCTCCTCCCTTATATAAAAATACAGAAATGGATACTTCCCCTATATCAATAGATACAGATGTGGAAAACCTAAATAATGATGAATCGTTGGGTCTTGAACTGCTAATAGTAAAAAGGTCCTTCTTTCAGGAAAAAAAGACTTTTATTAATCTGGATCACCCCGGAATTGGATTGACTAGGAAAAAGAAGGGCATCAAGTATAAAAATATATCCTCTTGTGTTGGTGTGGGGTCCAAGCTCAATACATGACCCCAACCAACCATGCCTCTAGTACTAGATAGAGTGTAAATGAAAAATCAAAGCAGAATTTGTAGTCTTAGACCAAGGCTAATATCCACACGTGCTCTCTAGTCAGCATTTCACTCATCCCATGCAGACAAATTAGAGAAATGCTCAAACAAAGCATTTTTAGCACCAGCACCATGATTGATCTATTATGAATTCCTTTAAGATGGACTCAGTTTACTAACTAGTTATTAATGTAGTAATGTTATTGTCCAAACAAAGCTGAAAAGCACGGGCAAGAAGGCAACAAATCTAGCATTACTACAGTTACCAACAGAGTAAAGTTCAAAAAAACAGGCATTAAGACAAACAACTATATAATCAATTTAGTTGTCATCTCATTAAAGTTTACAGGTGCAGGCATTAAAGATAATCGCAAAATTGAACAGTACACAACAATCAAGCAGATCATTGTCAATGAAAAACATCACTTGTCTGTTGTCATTTAGAATAGGTGCCAAAGGCAACTGCTGGGAAAAACGATGTACAAGGGGGAAAGTTCTTACCCCGGATCGGCCACCTCAAGAAGAAAAACCGGAAATTAGTCACACTCCAACCCATGGTAAACACTCAGCTATTCTTTTTGAAAAATTAAGAGAAATAAGGGAACTACAAAAAGAGAAAGGGACACTGTTAAATGTGATAGTTAGGCTTCGCCAGCGGATCAGGCTTCTAACGGTAAGACAAAGGGGGGTAAGGACCTCAACAAGAAAAGGTTCGGCCATGCCAATAAGACCCCGGAAGAATAAGAGGCGAAGAATCGGGAGTTGTTGCACTACCCAAAACCCTGACAGAAGCCAAACTGCTGAAGCAGAAAGACAAACTGTTGTTCCAATTGAAACAGAAGAACAGACTGCTGTTCCATTTGAAAAGGAAGAACAATGGGCTGGATTTCACGTTAAAATTGAAACAAATAACAAAGTGGTTCAGACGGAGGCACCACCTTCGGGAGTAATAAGGGTTATGAATTCCAAGCAGCATAATAAGAAAGTCCAAGTAAAACTCCCAGCCTCCATAGATGCATGGAAAAAGGACCCAAAAACAAGAACCCTTCACCATCATTTGAAGCAAGCCTAGCAAGAAGCAGAACGGCTCAGGGAACAAACAGTCCCCCGTGATAAATATGAGGAATTACAGCAGCAGTTAAGAAATGTCAACCTATCAGAAAGCCAAGCCTTCGAAGGATGGAAAAAGGAGCAAGAAAATGTTGCCAAGGTAACCCGTAGATTAGATGTAGTTATTAAACAAATGGATACCTTGTGTGCTCTGTATAATGATGTTTTAGCATGTAGGGCCCCTGCCAAAAATGATGCCCTGTTTCTAATGGAAAGATACTTGCAATTGAAAATTAAGGCCGTTAGGGCAGGCACTCCTATAGAAATTAATACTATAGATGATTTTATAAACTGCTGTAAGCATTATGGGGTAAAGGTACAAAGGTTATTATGTGAATTTTATCTGCATAACCTTGTACTAGAGCAAGAAACCGAGCTAAACCCTGGCCCTTTTTTTGGAGACGTTCAATTACAAGCATTCATTTCATTTGCAGTCAATCAAATTAAATGGCTCAAAGCCTACAATGCATTTCAGAGACAAGAAAATGGATTAGAACTATGGGTAAGAGCTGAACTTAGAGACCCGGAACAGTTATGGAGAAGTCATAGAAATCTTATGAGGACTCCGGGGGTGATTGAAGCACTAGGGCCCATGCATGAGTCACTCATTCGGCAAGGGCTTGAGTTCTTTGCTTCTATCAAAGACCCTGCCATTGAAGCAGCCAAATTTCGATATCGAGTGTCTAATCCGAACATTCAGTTCCGAGAGCCATTTAATCCGAAAATTTCAAGCTTGCTGCTAACCAATTCCCCCTCTATGGTGAAATTATTTTGAGGGCAAGACCATCTTGGTTAGGATATAGGTTCAGGAGTCCAATCATTTGACATCCTGCACCCGGATACCAAGCCCTGTATGAGATGCCCAAGGGCCAGACGAGCCACTTCTTTGATCATCTAGTTTCGCATCATGGGTGTAGGCCTCCACACGAGATTCCATCTCCAGCCTACTCCCTCACTGCTCTGCATGTCAACTATAATGTTTTCATGAGGCCATGAAAAAGGGTAAGCCTGGGGGTGTGTGGAGTACCAAGGAAGGTATGTTTTAATGGTCATTTCGGTATCTTTCCATAAAAACTTAAAATCCTTTTGCATGAGAAACTTAAATAATAATAAGAACTTATAACGAAATATGAGAAATTAATAAGAAGCACTGATAGACGTCGTTTCTATGTGCAGGAAGGTGAAGAAGCGAAAGGTGGCCATCCAAAGAGTAAAGATAAAGACAAGCTAACTGCTGTCCTGGTGACGGGAGACTGGAGGCGAACTAGATCGACACAGATCAGCCCCAAACAGGACGTGGAGATACCAGTGTGAAACAGAAGAAGGAAGAAGTAGCGCAACATTAATGATTCTTTGTACCCCTTAGGATCTTAGATCCTGAGGGATCGTTGTTTTAGCCTATTTTCTGTACCTAGATGTCTCCGTCATTCCTCTTATAAAAAGGGATAGCATTGTTGGCTATGGGGGAAATTTCAGTGAATTTCTGGGAAGTGTGTAATTAATTTGAAGAAAGATCTGGACTATGATCTTTATGTTCTGTTGAAGACTTAAGTTTCTGTACTTTTATTGCATGCTTTAATACAGACTTGTTCACTTTTTATCTTTGAGCCTGGATTCATCTTAAGCGGTGTGCCCCTGGAGGCTAAGGGCCCGGCCCTGGAGGACACTTGCTCTTGTATTATTACGCGTGGTTTTCGTGTGGTTTGTTCATAAAAGTAATCTGGTAATCTGCTATGTTTTGAGAATATTTCATTACATGCTTTGTTGTGATTAAGTTATTTCGTGTTCTTGAACTTTATATCGATGCTATGTTATTTTACCAACTCTCTAAGTATTGATAAATTCTTACAAGACATTGTTACTTTATTACAGAGCCCTTTACGATTGTATTTTGCATTATAACAAGTCATCTGGAGAAGTTTGTTTCACATGGTTCTTGAACGTGACTATTCTTTATGAGATGCAGTCGTATGTGTTTTAACAAAAGCAGATTAAGTATAGTGTGTTTCTAAGATTCTATAGTATTGTTCTATAAGATTGAGAGATTGATGTTTTGATTGGTATAATCAAATAGACTTGCAGTTTAAAGGATTTGGTTATTTTTTATTGTTGTTCTATTCTTGAATTGCTGTTCCATTTACTTGTTGTTCCATTTACTTGCTGTTCCATTTACTTTCCGTTCCATTTATTTGTTGTTCCATTTCCAGATTGCTAATTTACTATTTTCTTGAGGACAGACCTAGGCTGTAGTGGACCCCAGCATCTGCTACCTGGTCCCCAGACCTCTGATCTGCTCCCATCAGCTATGAAAGGGATGTGTTATTGCTACGAAACCCTTGGCCGATGTGCTGTTCCATTTCATTATCATTTCTTTTATCTGCTGTTTCATTTCTAATCATTAAGAACGATCCTAGGCTGCAGTGAGCCCAGCATCTGCTATTCAGCTCCCAGACCTCCGATCTATTCTCATCAGTTATGAAAAGGATGGGCTATTGCTGCCGAACCTTTGGTTGATGCAATACTTGGTGTGATTTGATCTTTTAAAGTAGTTAAGTTGTAGGTTTGCGTTACTTTACTTGCATTGCTTTTGGATAGCTGTACTACAAGCATTACTCTGGAAAATGCTAGCCTCAGACTGAGACACCCTTTGAAATAACCAGACGATCCTGGATTGATATATTAATGTAAGGTAACTAGAGGTGAAAGAGACCCTTGTTATAGCTCTACAACAGGTTGTTGACAGATTTGCAAGTTTACAGGTTTGATTTTTTATAGGTTTGCAGGTCTACAGGTTTGCAGGTTTGGTTATTTAAATGTTACAAGTCTAGTTATAAGTTTCAGGTTATAGGTTAGTGTAGTTAGCTATATGTACGGAGAAGAGAGTTCATCATTGGGTAAGAGCTTGTGCATATGAGTTGAACGATATGCCTACATCAACACATCGAAATGTACTACGATTGGGATTTTACATTATGATTTTGGGTATGGATTAGTTGTATCTTCACAAGATTAAGGTGGGATGTTATGAAAAGGCTATTGAGTGCTTGGATGACAATGAAGAAAAAATAATATTGCAGGATAAGAAGAAGGAAACAATGGTGAGTATGGTTACAACTATGTAGGTAGAGTGAAGTTGCAGGAAGGGGTGTGTATTGTTTGTAGTGCATATTTCTAGTGATAAAGGTAAGGATGTTGATGATGTAGAAGTCTCATGTATTTCAGAGTTTTTGCCTCATAGGGAAGTGGACTTTTCTATTGAGTTGGTACCAGAGGCACCATCAGCAAAAAAGTCATCTTACAGGATGAGCACTCTAGAGCTGGTGGACCTAAAGTTGCAATTGAAGGAAATGCTTGATAAGGAATACCTTGGGCCAAGTGAGTCACCTTGGGGTGCACCAATAGCTTCTGTGAAGAAGAAGGATGGTACTCTTAGGTTATGCATTGATTATAGGCAATTTAACAAGTCGGCGATCAAGAACATGTATCCCTTTCCACGGAAACATGACTTGTTCAATCAGATGAAGGGACAACAAAATTATCGAAGTTTGATTTGAGATAAAGTTATCATTAGGTACACAACAAAGAAGAGGACATCTAAAAGACTTCTTTCCAAACCAGGTATGGGCATTATGAGTTTATTTTGGTTCCTTTTCCTTTAACTAATTCTCTAGCTACTTTCATGTGTTTGATGAATAGTGTGTTGTGTCCTTATTTGGACAAGGTTGTGATTGTATTCATTGATGATATATTGATATATTCTAAGATGTGGAGGAACATTCTGAAAACTTAGCAGCAATACTGAGATTGCTAAGATAACATCAGTTGTGTTCCAAGCTTATTAAATGTAGTTTCTTTGAGACAGAGGTACATTACTTGGGCCATGTCGTTTCCAGGGAAGGTATTGCAGCGGATCCAGAAAATATAAGAGCTATCATGGAATGTAAACTCCTAGGAATGTGGATGAGGTTAGATCATTCATGGGGTTAGCAGGTCATTACAGGAGGTTCACCAGGAACTTCTTGTGCATTGCATATCCCATTACATCATTGTAGAGGAAAGGAAAGAAATTTTAATGGGCAGAGGAATGTGCAGTAAGCTTTGAGTAATTGAAGTAGTTGCTTACAAATGCTCTAGTTCTAGATATTAGAAATCTGGGTAAAGAGTTCGTGGTGTGTATATATGCTTCAAAGAGAGGCCTCGGTGGAGTTCTAATGCAAGAAGGACATGTGGTATGTTATGAGTCAAGGAATCTCAATGATCACGAGTATAACTATGTGACACATGATCTGGAGTTAGTAGCAATCATTCATGCCTTGAAAATGTGGAGGCACTATCTTCTTGGTAGGAGATTTGTGTTAATGAGTGATCAAAGTGGGCTAAGGTACTTGTTTGACCAACCTAATCTAAATGCTAGGAAATCTAGGTGGTTGACCACTCTGAGTGAGTTTGAATTTAATATCAGGTACATTAAGGGTAAGGAGAACAGGGTTGCAGATGCCCTTGGCAGAAGAGTGTAGGTAAATCACATAGTAGTTGTGAGTTCATATGGGACATATTTACAATATCAGATCTTACAGGTAGGACAATAGGAGGAAAAGTACATGAGTCTTAGGCACAGGTTACAGGAGTAGGGTACAGGTGAATGGGATGTGGACTATCATCTCACAACAGATTGTTTTGTAAGATTTAGGGACATGATCTATGTGCCATACAACAACGACCTCAAGAAGTTTATCATGAGGGAATTTCATGTTAATTTGTATTCAGGTCATCTAGGATATCAAAAGACATTGACAATGATGAGTAATTTCTACTACTAGCCGTGTTCATAACGTAACTCCATGTGTAGAATGTAACTCCAGTAATCATAATCACAATCCAGGGTCATGCGTGTGCAAAATGTAACTCCAGTAATCACAATCCAGGGTCATCCGTGTGTAGAATGTAACTCCAGTAATCACAATCACAATCCAGGGTCTTTTGTGTGCAGAACGTAACTCCAACAATCACAATTCAGGGTCATCTGCATGCAGAACGTAACTCCAGTAATCACAATACAGGGCCAAAATTACAAAATACTACAATTTTTCGATATAACCTTATTTATTGTGAGGGGCGATAAGCGAAAATTCTTAGATGATCCCATTGACACAAAAATACTGCATCCGAGATGTATACATATCGCCAAGATAATTGTTTAGTTAATTTAGTGTCCTAAATTACTTGCATAAATTATTAACAATGGTTTGTAAGCTCATGAAGTGTAGTGCCCTATATGTGCTTAGTTAACCTTTCTTACTTCGTTGTTTTGTATTTTATATTGTTTTGGGGGTTTCTGTTCTTTGAATCCTAATGATGTACAATCTGAACTATGAGAAACTTAAGTGAATCTAATGGATTTTCTTTTAAGGGAAAAATGTTCCTAAGCTAGTCTAACTTCCTAAAGGTGAACCAAGAGTTGAAGCTAGTCAAAATATAATTTAAAGAAAGGAAAAACAGAGCATCTATCCTATCTCATCATTAATCCTAAGTCATGAATCTATTTCTTAAAATTAAGGGTGAATTTGTAATGCATGTTGAAATAAATACAGAGAATGAAATCAACTGAAGTACTTCTAGTTACTCTAGCCTTAAATTTTGAAATATAACCTTCTTGGGATGGGATACAAGAAACTCTATTTACTTTATGATCTAGAGAACTCAATGAAACATGCAAAAGGTAACTGATTGATTTCAACCATTGTGTGAAGTGAATGTTTAACCATTTAGTTTAGGATGAGTATCAACTTGAAATGGTGTTCAAAAACATTCATTAACTCAGAAGATTGACACATTTTTCCTAGGGAATAAATAACAAAACAGTGAGTAACCTAGAGAGAAGTGCATTCTTATTACTTCAACCTTACTTTGTTTAGAAACAAAATCATTTCCTTTCATAAAATGTGTTGGAAGAACAAGACTGCAAAATTGATTTTTTAACATTATGCTATTGATCAAAACTAAAATAAATCAACCTAAGTTAGAAAAACTCCTAAAAGAAAAGTAATGAAATTAAAATTAAACATAAAACGAAAGGAAAGAAAACCTCCTTCAGTGAAGGGGCCCTCTGCAACTGACTTGGTTGAGCTGCTAACTAATTAAAAATGCTCTCTTAAATGATCATTGGTCAACACACGACTTATATTGTAGAAAAGAATGAAGTAAAAAATATAGAGCTAAAAGTCTGAAATTAATACATAAAATTCTCCGAACCTCCTTGGTTCTGTAAAACCAATATTTAAAAGGAAATAATCATAACCATCTTTGAGGAAACCTAGCTACAGGTGGCTCATACCTATTACAAAAAAACTGTGTAAATGCCTGATATGCTATAGGTGGTTTAAATTCAAGTGAGATGTTTGAAATAGAACCGTTAACACAGGTGGCTGATTCGAGTTAATGCTTGCAACATAACTATTAGATTTATTGATTAACCACGAAAGAGAAGATGAAGAGTTCTATTGTTCTGGGTATCATATTTTTGAATCCACCTTTGACTATGATATTGAGCTTACTTTCTTGTTGATCTAGGCTGAGTGAATAGGATAGAATCCATGTGGAGATAATTCTAGAGATGTCCATATGGATGGATTCTTCATTTGACACCTGAAACTTTCCAGACCATGGAAGCAGCTACGAAATACACAGTTAGCTGCAGAATAGGCTGCATTCCATATCTAATTTGCAAAAATGTATTCAAATAGCAAAAGCATAAAAATATAACATGTCAATCATTTAATGCCTTCCTTAAGACAAAACCTATCATTTATCATTGATTGGGATCTGTAATATTATGTAAAAGCAAGGGAAAAAAGTGAGAAAAGTTGTCAAGGAGAGGATAATTATGAGGTTCAACATACCCCCATTGCAAAATCATTGCATGTCCTCATGCAATTTGCCAAAATTGTGAATTCTTCTTTCTTATTGCATTTGCTTAGACACTTCTGCTAGTACATCAAATTTTCTTCTTTTGCTCTTCTTTGAAGTGATTGCCATCCTGGGTTTCTTCATGAGAAGCTTGTATTTAAGTTTGATGACCGTTCTGTTCAGACTTCTGTTCTTCCTCTTCAACTTACTATTTTTCTTATACCACAGTCCTAGATGCAGAATGGTATTATCATGAATAGCCTTGTCCAATTTACATTTTTCCCTCAAGGTTTCATTTTCTTTCTTGGTATGTTTGTTCAATATCTCTAATTCATAGATTTCCTATTTGAGAGAGTCAATTAGAGGTTCTTGTAGATTGATAGAGGGTTTTGGACTGAGAAAGGATTCTGGATCCATTGAGGCACTTTTCTTCTCTAGTGATTCTATATAGTCATATATTTGTTCCTACACTGGGTCTATGCCTAGAGATCCTCTGCTGGGGCTGCCTTCGAAATAATGTTCAGGAGAATTTTGAGGACTGTGTGTAGAGGGAATGTTATCAAGAGATGGTACTAGGATTCCTTCTTCTAAATTTATGAAATCCATCCCCTTTGATGATATCTTCTTTACCATACATCGAAGTCTAGAGCTCCTTCTAAGTCGTAGAGTGATGGTGAGGGTGCATACGTTAGGGATAGTCTCTCCAATTTGGCCGCAATCTCTTCAATATCCGCCTCTCTTTCCCTTGTATTGTCTCCAAGCATATCAGTCATTAAAATTATGGCTTCATTCCTTTTCTATCGAGCCACAACCTTTCTAATTTATACTCAAAGGCAGCAAACTTAAAAATTTTACGCATGCTTTACAAGGGAACTATACGTTATTATTATTGGCGACCTTTCAAAGGAAGGATTTACGCTACAATTCATACAACAACAATTCCATAAGTTTCATTCTAATATAAAGATGCCTTGAATACTAACGAATTACCCCTTCTGAACTCAGACCATCTGAATAAGCTGAATCGGTTATAAAATGTGCAACAACGAACCAATATTTAGAGTATAAATAATTAATAGAACGCTCTACCAGCGAACCACATGCTGTTTCGAGCCATTCGTTATGAGGAACCCGGTCACCACAAGAATTTTACAACACTGTTCTGCTCTAACAGTTATACAATGCTGCTTTCCTTACACTATAGTTCAACTTCGACCAAAAGAAAATAACCACGCATGCAGCCACGCATATAACTCTTCATTCTACCAATTATATTAAGGAGAACCGTCACACATATATGGCATATCAAGTTTTATAATTCTCTTAACTAGAAAATACGCTGGTTCAAACTTATACTGCCAATGTCGCCCAAACTGCCTTAACACACAGGTAAGTATATATCACATGAAATTCAATTAAACGCCATTTTAAAATTGCAGCAATTCCCAAACTTTACAGTGACTTCCCCAAGTCCACATTAAGTAGATATCATTCAATTTTATTGCATTAGAGAGAGAGTTTCATAAAAACAATACTGGCATCACCTTCCTATTACAAAAGTAGACCTTTACATAATAATTTAAGGCTTTTTACAACTAATCTATCTGTGAAAAGATAGCATGCTTTATTATCTACTTTTATGCTATTTTTAACTAGAAAAGATAACAAGATTTATTCTCTATCCTGTTCCTGTTTTTTAACTAAAAAACATAGAAACTGCAGGAAAAAGGATCCCAGTCCTTGCCTGTATATTTTTTTATTTTATTTTTGGAATAAATCGGAAGATTTTTCCCCTCTGAGTCACATGCTCCTGCATTAGACTCCCGAGGACAAAATTCTTGATGGGCTCCTGTCCATGAGCTCGTCTACAGATTTGCCCAGTTTCTATAGAACATCTTCTGTAACCCAAGTAGCTTCAGTGATTGGCTGTCCTTTCGATTTTACCAGGTACTGGAAGTACTCCCATCGCCTTGTCCTCTTGTGCACCTTCTTGTCCAGAATTCTCTCTGGCTGTAAATTCTTTGCTGTGGGTAGCTGTTTTACCTAGTTAATCTCTGGAGTCTCTTAATCCTCTGCTGTATCATCTGTAGCTTCATTCTCATACTTATACATGTCTGCAACATTAAAAATTGGTGATATTTCCACACCAGGTGGTAATTCAATCTCATAAGCATTTGCAGAGAATTTCCTCAGTATCTTGCATGGCCCAATTTTCTTGGATTTTAACTTATTATACTCCCCTTTTGGAAATCTCTCCTTCCTGAGATGTGCTAAAACCAAGTCTCCAACTTGAAAGTTCACTTCTCTTCTCCTCATGTCTGCTCTGGTTTTGTACTTGATGTTGCTATCTTGCAGCTGTTGTTTCACCTGTTCATGTATCGTCTGCATTCTAGAAGCAAAGTCTTCACCTTCTACACTCCTCATTTCTTCTTTTCCCAAATTCCTTAATTCAGATATTCCTCTAGGATGCATTCCATAAATAATATGGAATGGGCTCTGTCGTGTGCTCCTGTTTGGTGAGTCATTATATGCGTACTCAACTTGTGGTAACACTTGGTCCCATTGCTTTGGATTCTCTGCAGTAAGGCTCCTCAAAAGATTGCCTAAACTTATGTTCACAACTTCGGTCTGTCCATCGGTTTGAGGATGATAGGCAGAGCTGAAACTTAACTTAGTTCCAAACTTCTTCCATAGTGTTCTCCAGAAATGTCCCACGAACTTTGAATCCCTGTCTGAAATAATGCTTTTGGGCAATCCATGCAATCTTACAATTTCTTTAAAAAA
>APFE030174973.1:92976-109768 GCA_000404065.3 Pinus taeda | reverse complement strand
ATTTCACCCGACATCAAAAGATTAACGACCTCATGCTTTAGGGGGCAATTGTTATAGACATTTTTGGGCACTGCAACCCCAATCATACATGTCCATAAACCAAGGGAAACTAAGTCCCTAAAAGTGTTGATTTACACCCTAAAAGAACAAGGTCAGCTGATTACATCATCTCCCAAAAGTTCTCCACAGAAAACTACTCAGAACTCATCAAAGCTGGATCATACAGATTGCCCAGTGTAGAAGGTGTGATGCATCCCACCTTCTCAGTGTAAAGGGTGTGATGCATACTGGAAAGCCCTTCTGTAGGGTGCGATGAGTGAGAGTAGACAAATGGCAGAGACAGTTTGCAAGGTGGATCGTCATGGAATCTTCCAGAAACTTCTCCTGTGACACTTGCCTCTCTGAATTCGCCCAAGGATGAGTAAGAGATCATCAATCTCCAAGTGGAACTAAGAACTATCAGAGAGAGGACACTAATCAAAATCCTAGAAGCTGACTCACCCCCCCTGCAAATCTATATATGGATCCCTCATCCGAGAGATCCAGAGGCTGGAATTTTGTATCTTGTAAGGAAGTGCTGCTAGTTTCTTGGTGGAATATAATAGTGTTGGGTGATCTAAGATTTTCATGATGTGAAGAAGGGCTTTCATGCCGAGAGGATGACGCTGGGTCAGAACAATTGGTTGTAATCCTCTTTGCTATTCTTAATATTAATAAAGCTATTCAACTTTTCCTCCACATTCTTGTATGTTTGATGATATATGCATTTGTGTGGTCAATATATATCTGGTCCTATATTGTTTGTGATTGTAGATCTCTGTTCTTCGATAGTATTATGCTGCTTTGATTCCATAGTACTCTTTGAAGCTGGGTAGACGAAGGCAAAGCGGTAAGGATTTGTCAGAAGGGAGAGGAACCAAGCAAGGAACTAAGTGCAAGACTGAGGTTTGTGTCCTTTGTTCCCCTCTTATCTACTTCTCATAAAGGAAAGCGAAAGTAGTTTTAGTTTGTTTGTTTCTAAGATAGCTACCAGTCTTAGTGGGACTAGCAGCTCCGAGTGGACACTAGATTTCCCATTAACATATTTGTTTTTCAATTTATTTAAACAGTTAAAACAAATCTTGTGTGAATACATGTGTCTGCAAAATACAATTGAAATACTGCTTTGCCAACTTCAAAAAATAATAAAAATATATAATTTTGCAAGAAAAGTAATTTTTTAATATGAAAAACTTAGTTATTTCCATGTAGATCACACACACACACACACACACACATATTTTAAATTACACATTTTAGACTAAGTTATGCTACACAAACACACATACCTCTTAAGATGTGCGAAAAAATTGCAAGGACAAGAATTTCATTTAATGGAAAGTTTACAAATTATATGCTACTAAAATATTTTGCAAAAAATATCATTAGGAAAATAACATAATTATCCACAAATTATCTTTTTACTTCGAATCAAAATTCAACATGTTTATATGAATTTTGAGGGCTTCAATCTTTTAAAACAGGAAAAAAAAAAAAAAAAAAAAAAAAAAATTGAAATTTCATCGCCACATTTGACCTAAAAGTGTAACCCATCTTCATGCATTCACCCTTATTTCATTCATATGTATTGTATAAGTATTGAGAAAATGAACTATTTGTTTTTCTTATAATTTATTATTTGATTCAACATTTTATTTGTTTAAGTTATATTATGAGTAAAAGGCATTTTCATATTTGTAATTAGATATTATATTTTTATAATTTATGAATGTTTTATGATTTAATCATTTTTTCTGTAATTGAAATATCTTTTGTTACTTAAATTGTTGTCCTATATAATTTCATTTTATTACAAAAAGATGATAAGTGTATGAAAGAATGTTTTATAGGTTGCAATGTACATCTTCTTTAATAACTATTTAGTGAATGAATTTCTTCTTCACTTAATAATTCATTAATTGTCATTAGTATTAACATTTAAAGTCATCGTTTTCAACTCAGATAGGATACCAACTAGTTTTATTTATATTCAATAAAATTGACAGTTAAGATTCAAGAAAGCTTAAACGAAAGTCTCCTTTTAGGAGCAATCTCTTTAGGTGGCAACTGGGTCCACATATCAGTGGATATCACTACACCAAACAGGTATAGGCCTAATCAGGGTGTTTATTGAGTAATGATCCCTTATTATTGGAGGAATTTTTCCACCTGTCAATATGTCTCTCCATTAAATATCCATTCCTAACACTTATAAAGGAGGGAAAATTACATAGATAAATTTGTAAAACCAAATTTTTGCACTTTACGATTGTGAGAAGAAGGGTGCTCACAATGACTCTAGAAAGGTGCATCATGCAATTCTTTTATGAAAGAAAGGTTAGATCATGCTAATTGAGGAAGGAGAATCCATATAGTTTCGTATGTATTTCTATGGTGTACAACTACTTAGATGGGAGGGGTGGGGAGGTAAAAAAAACTGTAGGGACCAACCCCATAATATATATTTTTTTAAATACTAAAAATAAAACTATAAGAAAATAGCATTGGGAACTCAAAAATTATTAAGCATTTTATAAACTTTTCCTAAATTTCACTTCATCGAACGTATCATCTAATATACATGTTATTAACTAAACCATAATGGAGTCATACAAAAAAATATTATAACAATATAGGTATCATTCACCAAGATACAAGATTCAAACTTTACTTTCCACTATTTTCCCTCATTTGTTGTCAGTTGCCTCCAAGTGTGAATGTCGACATGCTTAATTTGAATGCAATGACCCGCCGATTGACCTCCCATCCTACTCCTTGGGCACTGTCCTTCTCCGCAGACCCCCGAGTTGCAATGGAGTTGTACAATGGAGGAAATGTATTAGCTGGTAGAGGAGAGCACTATTTGGCTCAAGAGTCCCCTCTCTAAAGTCATATACCTCACCAAACTCACTATAGCTTGTAGTCACTACTCTAACTAATCCAGGTGGATATTGGTGGCCACCCACTAATTCCACTTGGACCCCCACCATTGCTTCTTTCAGTTTTTCAGTTTCCTTAATTATAACATAGTTTACTATTTTTAGCAGTTTTTTGGGTCCTAAACTTCTGGAGCCGTTTTGAGGCCCTAAACAATGTTTTTTGGGAAATCTACCGCTAGTGATTTTTTGAATAAAATCATATTTTCTGTCATAGTCCTCAGAGAGATCTTTCCAACGGGCTATCATGCACGTCAAACGGAGATAATATGACCAAGTCGCGGCCCTGGGAAGTTGGTTGTCCAACTCACCCCAACGGGGCCCATAAACTCTTGGTGTTACATCTCCTCAGGTTAGGGTTTTAGTTGTTTAGGGTTTGCTCTTATTGTTCAATAATAAAAAGGCCCTTGAGCCTCATTGTAAGATCGTTCAGAGGCATGTGCCCACCACATCTCTTCTCAGAAATAAGCTACCATCGCCCTAGCTGGTTTATTTCCATTCCTGTTTGTAAGCATATTTCAGTATTTTACATTAATGAAATGAATTATTATTTCCCCTGCATCTTTGTGTTTACAGTTATCTCTATAATTTGTTATGTTCTTGTTTAAATCTGGATCAGTGGTATCAGATCGGTCTACTTTTCTTCTCTGTTTTTCTTTGCATGTCCCCAACGAGGTCAGGATATAAGGAGTTAGGGCTTGAATTGGTCGAACCTTTGCAAGACCAGCCTCGCAAATCCCGACGGCCTCCCATGGTGGATGAAAAGAAAGATGAGGGGGAAGGATATCCTATCAAAATCTTGCTCGAAGAAGCCCTCGAGCGACAAAGGAACACGATGATGGACAACTTTGCCCAGATCCTTCAGCGGCTACCCAGGGGCGACGCATCGGCTTCCAACAGCAACTCTGGAAACGCCACACCGTTTAAGGTACAAGTTAATTTTGAAATCCCCATATTTGAGGGTTAGATAGATGCAGATGCCGTCGATAAATGGTTAAATGTGTTAGAGGGTTATTTTTCTATTCATGATTTTTCCAGTCGGGAAAATATTATTTTCGCTCTTCTCAAAGCAGCCCCCCACATCAAGGATTGGTGGGAAACCTACTACGAGCAGAAGGATGAAAGTACAGGCTCACTATTTTCAGCCACACCAACTTGGAATTCATTTCGGGATGCCATCAAGGAGCAGTACTACCCTGTTAGAAGCTATGAGGATCAATACATAAAGTGGACCATGCTACGGCAGGGAAGGGACCAAGACGTGCCGGAGTTTACCAATATTTTCCATACCCTTCGCACAAATTTGGGTATCAAGGATACATAGCAACATTTGGTACTCAAATACCGTGTCTACCTGCACAAGTACATCCAGGAAGAAATAGAATTCCTGAACATCTCCTCGCTTAGCATGGCATACCGATATTCCGTCAAGGTCGAGCAAAATTTTAAACAGAAGAAGCGAGACTTTGGATCTGCGAATCTGAAACAAGGGAAAGGTGCCCCCAAACCACAGAACAAAGGACAAAGCCAAGGAGGGGTGGCCCAAGACAACCTGCCAAAGCTGCAAGCAAAGAACAATGTCGTGAAGCCGAAAAAGGACATGGGAAAGTGGTGTGAGTTCCATAATAGCTCCACTCACAACACAAGTGAGTGTCGGGCCAAGTAGTCACTGGTGGCTAAGCTAAAGGTTTCAGAATCAGATGCATGTTTCGACTCTGAGTCAGAACCCGATAAGGGGAATGACAAAGGGAAGCAGATTATCAATGCGGAGCCCAACGCCACCGTTGCCACCACAAAGATCCAGAAGGAGGAACCCAAAGATCTAGAGGAGGAGGAGCATCTCTTCCACTCCCAAATGTGGGTAAAGGGCTCCTCACTACAGTTCATTATCGACAGCGAGAGCCAAAAGAACCTCATTTCGTCAAAGGTCGTGAAGCAGTTAGGCTTACCGACCAAAACACATCCACAACCGTACACCATCAGGTGGCTTCACCAAGGACAGGATCTTCGCGTGACCCAACAGTGTTGCCTTCCATACAACATCAAGCCCTTCATAGATGAGGTATTGTGTGAGATTTCTCCCCTTGAAGTTTGTGATGTATTATTAGGACAACCATACTTGTGGAAGCGACATGTTGTGTATGAATTAAGGCCCCGTGCTGTTATTGTTACTTTGGGAAATAAGTTGTACAGGATACCAGAGGTAGCACCACCTAATGCCATCTCTTTGGGTACTACAAAACAATGCAGTAAGCTCATTTCCAAAACCGAGAATTTTTTTTTCCTGATGATACGCCCTCAAGGAAAGAAGAAGACAATGGCCACGACCTCCAGACAGGTCCCCTCCGCACGACAACTACAGATGGACAAGGTCGTGGAGGAGTACGAGGACATCTTCACCTCCCCCGCAGGGGTTCCTCTGCACTATCACGTCAAGAACTCCATTGATCTCACCCCAGGTGCACCGCTTCCCAATGTACCAATCTATCAGCGCTCCGTTCTAGAGAACGATGAAATGAAGAGGCAGATTCAGGAGCTGCTGCAAAAAGTTAACATACGTTCGAGTTCATCGCCCTGTGCCCGATCGTGTTGGTATAGAAGAAGGATGGGACTTGGAGACTCTGTATTGACTATCGAGAGCTGAACAATATCACTGTCTGTAATAGATACCCAATCCCACGGGTTGATGACCTCCTGGACCAACTAAAGGGGGAAAAATATTTCAGCAAGATCAATTTGAAGTCAAGATATCACTAGGTACTAATCGAACCCTCCGATGTGTGGAAGACTACCTTCAAAGCTAAGGAGTGCCTTTTTGAATGGTTGGTTATGCCTTTCAGATTGACGAATGCTCCTGCAACCTTCATGAGGCTAATGGATGACATCTTGTAGCCATTCACCAACTCATTTGTAGTGGTATACTTGGATGACATCCTGATCTTCAGCCAGAGTTGGGAAGAGCACCTCCACCACATCCGATAGGTTCTCCAAACACTGTGGCAACACAAGTTATGTGCCAATCTGGAGAAATGCACTTTTGGCATGGCCCAGGTTCAGTAGCTGGGATACATTATTGATGAACAGGGGGTGCATGTGGATCCAGCCAAGATCCAAGTCATTTGGGATTGGCCATCTCCAACCACTCTGACAAAGCTTCGCAGCTTTCTAGGCCTTACCAAATTCTACCGCAGGTTCGTGTTGGGATTTTCTCATATCACTTGGCCCTTGAGTCAAGTCACAGAGTTGAAAGATCTCCTCTGCTCAACACCAGTTCTTGCATTACCAGACTTGCAACAACCATTTGAGGTCGAGACATATGCCTCTAACTATGCTATTTGGGCAGTCCTTACTCAACACGGGCATGTAGTGGCATATCATAGTGAGACACTTTTAGACACAGTCCAGAAGTATCCCACTTATGACAAAGAGATGTATTCCACTGTTCAGGCCTGTCGACAATGGAAGCATTACACTTTGGAGAAGGAAATGGTCATCCACACAGACCACCATCCCCTGCAGTTCATACAGACCCAAGGGAAATTGCAGAATGATCGCCATCAGAAGTGGTCCACATACCTGCAACAGTTCCATTTGAATATCAAGTATAAGAAGGGCAACACCAATAATGTTGCAAATTGCCTCAGTCGACCACCGATCATTGCGTTAACCACCGTGCTCAACTCTTGTGGGCACAAGACTTCTGATTAGCCATTGCTCTACAAAAGCGACTCGAAATCCGGCCACACATACAAGACACTCTTGGAGGGTCAACATGTTCCAGATTTTCACCTCCAAGATGCCCTGTTATGCCACCTGGGTCACCTTTGTGTTCCCTTAAGCAAGCGTGCCAAGATGATTTGGGAAGCACACTACAGTCAGGCTGCTGGGCATTTCGGGGTCGAAAAAATGGTGGCAGTACTGTAGAAGTATTTCTATTGGCCGAATCTTCAACAAGATGTCAGGAAGTACATCAGATCGCACTGCCTACGCCATTTCCAAACCGACCATCAAGAAGAAAGGCCTATATACCCCGCTGCCTACCCCTAATCGATCTTGGGAATCCATCTCCATGGATTACATGTCAGGCCTTCCTTCTACTAAGCATGGAAATGACTGTGTTTTTGTGGTCGTCGATAGGTTCTCGAAGATGGCCATGATGGCAGCCTGCAAGAATAATATCACAACAAAAGCCACTGTTAAACTCTTCTTTGAACGAGTGTGGGTACACTTTGGGATCCTACAGTCTATCATCTCAGATCGGGACAACAGTTTCCTTAGTATATTTTGATCCAGTCTCTCGTCAATGCTGGACACCAAACTCACTAAGTCCACAACCTTCCATCGTCAAATTGATGGCCAGATAGAGGTTGTCAATAGGATGATCATACACATTCTGCACATGTACAACTCAAAGAATCCACGCACATGGGATGAGAGCCTCCCCTATGTTCAGCACAGCTACAACCGGGCTCTGCACAACTCGACTGGCCACAACCCATTTCAGGTGGGCTTGGGATTCCAGCTACTATGTCCCATTGATGTGGCCATGCCATTTGCAGCTACTCACATAGATTCTGCTCATGTCCAGTCCGAAACAGATAAGGCAAACAACTTCATTGAGCACATCCAACATATTCTCCAGTAGGTACATGATATTCTGGAGAAATCACATGCTAGGTACAAGCAGCGACATGATCAACATCGAGTGCCACACAAGTTTTAGGTGGGCGACAAAGTCTGGTTGCATTTGCAAAAGAAATGCCTTACCGGAGCCTATCGAAAACTCAGACCACTCCGATATGGTCCTTACACCATTACCAAGGCTATGGGAGACAATGCATTTGAGCTCAACATTCCCCCATTCCTTGGCCTGTACCCAATGTTCAATGTGGACCGCCTTCGGCCATACTTTCCACCATTACTAGACACATCTGACATTGCAGAACAGCTCACACGCACAGAGGTAAATCCAGATTGCATGGAACAAGTTGCAACTGATCGGATCATGGACACACAGATCAAGCACACTCACTAGCAAAATATCCAACTGTATAGAGTTGTCAAAGAAGGCCAATTCCTTCACTAGGGCAAGTGGCTCACCAAGGACCAAGTTCAGCAGAAGTTCCCTCATCTCATGAAGGAACTCAATGCAATGGGGACCATTGCTTCCTAAAGGGGGAGGAATGATCCAGGTGGATATTGGTGGCCACTCACTAATTCCACTTGGACCCCCACCATTGCTTCTTTCAGTTTTTCAATTTCCTTAATTATAACACAATTTACTATTTTTAGCAGTTTTTTGGGTCCTAAATTTCCGGAGCCGTTTTGAGGCCCTAAACGACGTTTTTTGGGAAATCTACAGCTAATGTGTTTTTGTCTAAAATCGTCTTTTCCGTCGTATTCCTCGGATAGATCTTTCCAATGGGCTATCATGCGCGTCAAACGAAGATAATATGACCAAGTCGCGACCCCGGGAAGTTGGTTGTCCAACTCACCCCAACGGGGCCCATAAACTCTTGGTGTTACATCTCCTAGGTTAGGGTTTTAGTTGTTTAAAGTTTTCTCTTATTGTTCAATAATAAAAAGGCCCTTGAGCCTCATTGTAAGACAGTTCAGAGGCATGTATCCACCACATCTCTTCTTAGAGATAAGCTACCATCGCCCTAGTTGGTTTATTTCCATTCCTGTTTGTAAGCATATTTCATTATTTTACATTAATGAAATGAAGTATTATTTCCGCTGCATCTTTGTGTTTACGGTTATCTCTATAATTTGTTGCATTCTTGTTTAAATCTGGATCACAAACATAGTCTCATCCATCCAAGAATAGGGTAAAGAAAAAGTCCCTTCCCCCATGGCCTGCCCCTTCTTTTATAGGAGTCCTCATAGGTGGCACTTGGCATTTCATGCATAATTAATTATTTTTTGTAATCCAATAGTTTGATTATTCACCCACCCATGTGTCACTCTTTCATCAAGGATCTCCAAAATTATTTACTTAAATTTTAATTTAAAACAATATTTTTCCTCACCTCAACAAGATTCATATTTCTTCTCCTAGTTGTCTCTTGATTCCCCCTTTTTACTCCTTAATTTGTGTTCATTACTAAACTCAATTGATAAGTCAAGATTTGATACCCTATCTACTACCTAATTTAACTCAAGTTATCTCTTAGATGGATATTCTTATGTTGGTTGTTGCCACATGGAGGTTCTCTAAATTTCTCTAAAATTTAATTTATTAATCTTATTTTAATTCACTGTCATCTTCTCTTAATTAGGTTTAACTATTTTAGGATTAATATTTATCCTTACATTTATGTCCCTCTTTCCCCTTTTCACCTAATTAAATTACATTATCTACCTAATATTTTCCAACATGGGAAGGATAGAATTTTTAAGGTAAAATATTTTATTTATTCCCGTGATCCTCTTAACCCAAGTTTTATTCTTCATTCAATTACCTCGGTTTCTGACATCATTTACCCTTGATGTGAATTTACCTGGTTTTCATATCTTGATTATATTTATTAATTTATTTATTTTTAATGATTCCAAGGGTGCCAAGTTTGGTCTTTCCCTTCAAGAATCTCCTTTGAAGTTCCAAGGGTGTCATGCCTAACAATTTATTTGTGATGCCAAGGGTGCCAAGTTGTTCATGCCCTTCAAGAAATTCCCTTGATGTTCAGAGGGTGCCACGCCACTTGCCCTTCAGGAATTCAGTGGCTACGAGGGGAAAGTATAGGTGCAATGACAAATACCAATATCATCTCTCATGTTTCATGCTATAGTGAGACTAATGGTGTTGGGGATCAAGGAATCTGCCTTGATGTGCGCCCCCCCAGTAAAATCCTCATGAGCAACCCAACTTTGGGACCTACCCCCATGACATTGTGATCTTCAAGGCGAATGTGTTTCAACCTTTCCAGCCCAAGTCACGATGAGAGTGCTAGTGGGTGAGATCAGGGACACTGTCCCACCCCTCCGATGCAATTCCACCCAATTGTACAACCCCATCACCCATATGTGATTCATTCAGCTAAGAAACTAATTTGTGCCTGCAACCACTAACATATCATCATAATATAGATAAACATATATAGCAGGTGGAAAAATTGACTTAGAATTTCGAAGAAAAAATATAAATGTTCATCAAACCAAGTGTCGCCAAATCGTCATATGTGAGTGCCTCTGGTGGTTTCCTTCCATACTCAATAATCATTAGTAACAAGGTTTCTAAGTGTTAGTCATTGTCATAAAAGCATCATCAACATCACCTAGTCATTCGCATCATTGTTCATTGTGAACCAGAACTAATGTAAGTAGGTAACATAAGGGACAAATCCATCCTTGCTATCATCATCATAACATCAATGGAAACATACATATCCATCGAAGCAATCAACATCATAACATCAATAGAAAACATACATATCCATCAAAGTTGTCATCATCATGATATCAATAGAGAGCATACATATCCTTTACTGTGATCATCATCATAAATTCAATAGAGACCAAACATAACCATTTATGCTACAATCATCATAATATCAATAGAGAACATGTTTAACCATTAATGCTACAGTCATCATAATACCAATAGATAACATACATAACCATTAATGCTATCTTCATCATAATATCAATGGAGAACATACATAAACATCACAACAACTAATAATAGAGTCATGTGTCCAGATCCTCAACCTGAGGTCCTCAAAGAATAAAGTGTGGGCCTTAGGGCTAAATAAATGTTAATGACATATCACTGTCATTCAACTAGAGCAGGGCACTACAAAAACTATATGCAAACCACTCGCTTTCTCCTTTATTTGAAATCTTAATTTTTACATTTCTTTTACTATAATAATAATAATAATCTAATTTTAAGGTCACAACCAAGTGAGACACCCTTGTTTGCAGGACAAGGGAGCCCCCACCATGCAATAATTTAACTATTAAGTCTACAAATGTGTACACACTCGATCCTCCTCTAGGCTTGAACCTATGAACTCTTAGGAGAAGATAAATATTCTCAACCATTAGGCCCACCTGAAAAATAAAATTATGCCCAAAAATTTTAGGTTATATTTGTAGAAAATTTATCTTAATATTTGATTGGATTTTAATTAGACCTAGATCAAATGAAGACCAATTTTGACAAGTAGCCAATCACAACTAATTTGTATGCTCAAGGTACAATCACAATGCCATATTTGGTGAAAATAATGCTTAGAAAATGAAGAAATAAAACATGTAATCCAAAACCAATTTGCATGTGTGTAAAAAGCGAGGCTTCAAAATTAAATCTAAGGTGTTAAAATAATAGATTTAAATTATACAATGAACATACTTAATGCCAAAAAATGTAAATACAATGAATTTTATCCGAAGAATTAAATCTAAATAACAAACGTAAATCTAAAAAAAAAGGTGTTGATACTATGAAAAACCATAAACATATGCATAAATATATAACCATAAATTTATCATATTTGAGCTTCTAAGAAAAATATTAAATAAATATAATACTTTTAATAAACATAAAAAGAGGAAGTAAGGAATTTAAATGGAAAAACCCCAAAGTGAAGAAACATCCATAGAAGCTAATGAAGAATAATATATGTAATAGTCTAATGATACTCATTAGGAATACAAAATGCCTTATATTTGAATATGACCAAACAAAAACATTAAACACATTGACAATAAAACTATTATAATTTATACAATAATATAACAATATTTTTTAGTTTATAAATTATAATAAATTCATTTAATAAAAATTATGTTATGTACATAAAATCAAATGTAAATAAATTAATTATATCTAAAATTTAGAATTAGATGGTTGAGTTTTTTTTTTTTTTTTTTTTTTTTTTTTTTTTTTTTTTTTTTTTTTTTTTTTTTTTTTTTTTTTTGTTTTTTTTTTTTTTTTTATTATAATAAATTAAAGTATTATATATATAATATATATATATAAATATTAATAAAATTTTGAATTTAAATTTTTTATTATAAAAAATTATCGGACAAAACTCCCACCGTGAACAACTCTTTATCAAGTTTGCATTTAAAATTGGTTGGGACCAAACTTGAAACACATCAATTGGTTCGTAACTGATATGTGATATTCGTGAACAACTCCTTATCAAGTTTGTATTTAAAACCTATTGAGACTTGAAAATAATGGAGAAACGAATAGTTAAGTTGTTTGGATTTTGGTTGTAATTAGGAATTAGATCCTATTTTTGAGGAGGTTGTTTCATCTCCCTAACTAAACACATTTGTATTGTTTGATTTTTTATTCAATGAAAGTTAGCGTTGTGGCAGCCTCAGGGGCTCCTCACCTAAGGAATGCAAGTTTCATTAAATTGATTGCCTTCCTAATTTGAGTTGGTATCAGAGTGTCAGTTTTGTGTTGAGTTTGCGGCTGATATACCTGATCGATTGCTGGTACATAAGAGCCCGTTGAGTGGCTGAGGAGAACCATAGTTGTGTCCACTATTGTGTATCTGGTTTTGGGTGGAGCAATCCTTGACTGATCATTGTGAGAAGACAATTTTCACTAATTCTATCTATTGGAAGAAAGAATTAAGCCTGCGACCCATTATTTGGTGTGCGTTGAGGTCTATTGAAATACTCTATGGCTACAACTAATGATTGTATTGTGTATTGGTTGTGATCTCCAGCGATCCAGCAAAGGGAGGTGTTGTATTATATTGGGGCCTATCACCTTTGGAGAATCCAGCAAAGGGAGGTGTTGAATTAAGGTGGAGATTTGATTTGCTTGATGTGTCAAGATGTGAAAATGTCGAGTTGGATGACACATAGAAAAACACAAAGATTCAAGAACTATATGGTTATTTGTTGTATGGGTGTGTTATGTGAACGTTGTGTTTTCGAATAGAGGTTGTGTGCAAAGCAAGTCACTATGTGGCGAAGAGATGATATGCATGCTTAGGTACAGAGACAATAGCTACCCAGATCTACCAAGACCCTAATTTGCAACACACTATGTGCTGACTGAGCATGGAAAAGTGGAAGCAGGTGTCGATCAAGGTCGATACACATTTTCATGTTCGTGGAAGGCCGAACCAGTCTCATTCTAAGTGTGAATCAATGTCTTGAGTGGATGATCTGCGAGTTCGAGTGATGCAAAGATTAATTTCCTTGCATTGCATAGCAGCGCTCCCTCTAGGAAAGCGTGAAATGCACTGATAGAGGGAAAACTTGCGTTTTTGAAATTTCTTGCTTTGCAGCGCTCCCTAAGAGAATTGAGAGAGGCGCTAACTAAGTAATATATTTGTTTTATAATATCATTGTGTGAAACCTAAAAACCTCAATAGAACTAGTAGGAGCTACAAGATAAGGAAGATTAACTACCTTCGGTTTGATCAAAAGAGTCGCAAGATCACTCCTAGAAGGAAGGTTTTATTGTCAGATTTATGGTTGTTTGGCAAAAGAGGATTGTATATATTCATAAAATGCAAGATACATAGGGTCGGGTCTGACACTAGAGATTTGAGCCACCAACAAAGTCAATCATTGAAGTAACTTTGTTGTTAGCTTTATATGACTTGAATTTACAAAATTGGGATTAGGGGATAATTGGCATAAGGATGACTATTTTGAAAGAAAGGTTCCACCTTATGTGAAAAAAAATAACATATTTTTTTTTAATTGTGCTAGTAAAATACAAAACAAGGGGAGTTTGTTGATCGTGGCACCAATTGAAGTGTTAAATACAAAGGCAATTTTATATTTTAAAGATGCCCAATCCTCTTGTTGAAAATTATTTAAATGAAGTTAACAAATTGGATGGAACCAACTACGTTAACTGGAAATTAAAGCTACAAACATTGTTGGAAGACTATGGCGCTTAGAACATCACAAAAAGAGAAGAAGAAAAACCTGCTGTGGGCTTGAAAATTGCATCGATTCAAGACTTGGAGAAGCAAGAGAACAAAGCAAAGGTATTATTAAGAATGTCTATAAAATATAATATAATTCGTTATATTTGTGATTGTCACGCCTTTAATGCAACCTGGAATAAATTGAAGGAGCTATATGAAACTAAAAATACAATTCGAGCCCTCTTTTTGAAGAGTAAGCTCCTATATATTATAATGGAAAAGAATGAATCTATTAGTGTCTTTATTTCCATAATTAAAGATTTCAAAGATAAGCTGGGAGACATAGGAGAATCAGTACCTAGATCTTGTGACAATCACATTAAATGGAATGTTAGAGGACTATCAAATGTTTATTACAGGCCTTGCAACAAGGGAGAAAGCACCAAATTTTGAGGAATTGACAAGTATACTGATGCAGGAATAAGAGAGCCACAAGAATTTGAAGCCTCATAATCCAGACTTGGCACTTATGGAAAATAAGAATTTCTTCAAAGGAAGACAAGGATGAGGAAGTAAAGGTGGAAGTTCATCTCATAAAAGGTCATTTCTAAAACCAAATCAAGGTATGTCATCTGTCAGAAATGACTGGAATGAAATGATTTTACTGTGGTAAAAGAGGGAATCTTGCCAGAGACTGTTATAAGAAGAAAACTGATGAAGCTAGGCATAATAAGCATAGAATACATTCAATACATTTTGCAAGAGAAGGTTTGAAATTTTATCTTAAAAATCTTAAGTTATTTATGTCTAATGTTGCATTGTCTCCTGAAATGGATGAAGTTAATACTTGGTTTGTGGACTCTAGAGCTTCTATTCACATGACATGCAATAAGGACTAGTATGATAACTTCAAGGAAATAATCATTGGCAGGAAAAATATTTCTTGGAAATGATCATGCACATCAAATCAAGGGATATGGTGATATTTTAGTGACTTTACCAAATGGCAGTGTCAAGCGCATTCATAATGTTATGTTTGTGCCCAAGATCAATAAGAATCTGATCTATGTGTCCATAATTACATATCAGAATCTGAAGGTTGAATTCTTCAAAACACATTGCATAATGAAAGATTTGTTGGATCATTGAAAAATGTTGCTTCAGGAGTAAGAGTTGGAGGATTGTACAAACTTGATGTCACCAGCAAGAGTCATCAAGCATTGACTTCTATAGTTTTGTCAACAAAAATCCTTTGGCACCAGAAGTATGGTCATATAAATTATCATGATTTGTTATTATTGCATAAACAAAGAATGGTTGAAGGACTCCCTATGTTAAAGAATGAGTATGCTACTTGTGAAGGTTGTGCATTAGTAAAAAATCACAAATATGAATTCCCCTCTAATTTTGATAGGATAAGAAGAGATGTATTAGAACTTGTGCATTCTGATGTTTGTGGACCAAAGCAAACCAGATCCCTAGGAGGTTATTATTATTTTATGTTGTTTATTGATGATTGCACAAGGTACACTTTGGCGTCCTTAGGAAAAAGAGTGATGTCTTTGAGCATTTCAAAGAATTCAAAAACATGGCAGAGAAGCAAACATGGAAGTTAATAAATATCCTATGTTTAGATAAATGGGGAGAATACAAATTGGGGAACTTTGTCAAGTACTGCAATGATCTTGGAATAGTGCATCAATTTGCAGTACCCTACACTCCACAATAAAATGATGTTGCAGAAAGGAAAGGTAGAACATTGGTGGAGGGTGCAGGGAGTATGATCAAAGGTAAGAACCTCTCAAATGATTTTTGGGCATAAGTCATTAGTACTGTTGCTTATTTAAAGAATAACAGTCCAACATGGTATCTTGATCTCAAGATCCCATTCGAAGCCTTGTATGGTTTTAAACCAATAGTTCATCATTTGAGGATATTTGGGTGGAAGGCATTTGCTCATATTCTAAAGAAGAATAAAAAGAAACTTTGTATTTTTGTAGGATATTGTTCAGAATTTAAATCATATAAAATGTTTGATCCATCTACTCATAAAGTATTGGTGACTAGAGATGTATTTTCCATTAACAGGACAATTAAGTAATTAAGCATAGCAGCGATGAAAGGTGGCACATACTTCCTGAAGATGAAGACAATAAAGTAAAAGCAAGAGTAGAAGACAATGAGCAGCAAAATCGTGTGGAAGAATCCAATGATATGCACACCACTAGCAGTCAGAGCCCACACAAAGGTGGAGAAGTACCTTTAGAGAATAGGGGTGAAGACAGTGAAGTACAAACAAGATCTACTTGGTAGATTCTCCTACCTGAAAGGTATAAGGACTATGCCCTGATGAATAGTGTTTTGAATGTCATAGAACCCATGAATTTTGATGAAGCCAATAAACATGAAGAGTGGAGAAAAGCAATGGAGGAAGAATATGAACCTATAATTAAAAAAAAAAAAAGACTGTGAATTGACTAAATCTACTAAAGGAAAAGAGCCCATAGGATGCAAATGGTTATACATACCCAAGTTTAAAGCAGATGGGAGTATAGATAAATATTAAGCTAGATTGATCACAAAAGGATACTCACAAAAAGAGGGTATTTATTATGCTAAAACATTTGCACCTGTAGCTAAATTAAATGCTATTAGATTTGTTATCACAAAATCAGTACTAAGGGCTGCTACTTAATAAGATCTCATGAAACTGTTTCAGACCAAGCTTTAGACTAAGGTTTAGCCTCCTTAGTCAGAGAGGGCTCTCTCACATATTTTTGATATGCATTAAAGGGCAAGAAAGATGGCTAACTCTTTAAAAAAGTGAATGAAGTTTAAGCTGGTTGGAACAACAAAATCAAGGCTTCTCCCATTGGGCTCATGGAGTCATACATTTCTACAGTAAACAAGTAGCTACTCAATCATGGAAACCAAGGCATATAATGTCTCAATGTTCAA
>APFE030174973.1:16213-77829 GCA_000404065.3 Pinus taeda | reverse complement strand
AGGTTGCCATCAAGTCCAAAGGGGGAGATTGTTGGCATTATGATTCTGGTATGGCTCTATGATACAGGTGTTGTACTTAATGGCAACTCACTCAAGTGGTAATGGTCTGTTCAGGCTCTCAAAATGAAGAAAGTAAGAGGTTCGCAGGTACACAGTTCAAAAGGCGTGGACCCGCAGGTACGCCGTTCAGCAAGTTGCGGTCATGTAGGCAAGTTGTCTGAACAGAAGGTGCGGACCCCAGTGCACACACTTCAAGGCAGAGAAGCGCGCTCACGAGGGGGTTTCTTATGTTTGGCCTGTGGTATTTAGCCCGCCATTTCTGATGCTATGGTTTTGGCCCATGGTATAGGATCTATTTTAGCCCCGGTTTGGATCCCTTGTATTGGTTATTGATGGTTTTGTCCCATGGTGTGAATAAGGGCTTGACTAAATAGGGAAGGAGATCACTTGGCTAAGGTATCTTTTCAATCGAATATCTTAAGATCTGAAATATTGGGTTGTCAATATAAAATGCTTGATCTAAATCAAAGTAAATTTGAAGGTGAATCTATGAAGTCGTGATCTCTCGGGCGCATGATCAGATCTGTGCATCTGACTATCAATGGCACATTGGAGGACTGTAAATTTGGCCCTAATCAGAAGTCTGCAGGCGATCCATAGGTGCAGTGCGGGGGTATGCAGCTCAGTAAAAGGCTCAGTGCGAGAGTACGCTGTGAAACCAAAGGTGCAGTGCGGGGTACGTAATGCAGGAGAGGGCACAGTGCGGGGCACACGCAGTGCAGAAAAGGGCGAAGTGCGAGGTACGCAGGCGAGAAGAAGGCACAGTGCGGGTGTACGCAGTAAGTGAGAAGTAAAGGTGCGGATATGAAGAAAAGTACGCAGAGCAGAAGAACAACCAGTGCGGATCTGCGTAGTTCAGTCTCAGAAGAGTTGCGGATATACGCAGGCCCCCTGTTGGTGAAGTTGCGGTCTTATCTTGAAACTATAGTTGATTGTCTTTTATCTATTGCAGCAGAGTTTTGGGTTCGGATTTCTGGTATTACCTTTCTGTTTACAGCATTCTGAAGAGTTGGGTGATTCATTGGTTGATTGTATAAGGAGTTTGGGTGATTTGCATGTACTTGATGATTTGATCTTCTTGGATCCAGTTTGAAAATTTATGAAAAACGTGGTTAACTTAAAAGAAGTAAAAGAGAAAAAAGGGGTTTGGTTAGCTTCCCTTCCAGGAGAGACTGGAAAAACCGAGAGAGATTGTAGCTCTGCAGGTTGCAGCTGTGTCTGGTAAAGACCTGCACTCAATACTCAATTGTAAATAGAAGTTCTAAATTGAAAGAAGATAGAGACATATTGCCAGCATGTGGTTTTCACCCAACCATAGGTTTCCACCTTATATCTGGTGTTCTTTGGTGTGACTATCTAGTTTTCTTGTTTCATGCTCATTATTATATACAAGTTAATGATCAATAAATTAAGGAAGGCATATTGAAAAGAATTTGATAATACTGATTCACCCCCCCTCTCAGTATTATTTCCAACAGTTAGAACACCAGCACGCAAATGAAAAAAAAGTATGGAAATTATATTTTGATGGAGAAAATTCCAAAAAGAGAAATGGAGCAGGAGTATTGTTTGTATCTCTTGAGTGAAGCCTGGTACCCCTCCCATTCAAGTTGGAGTTTGAGGAATCCAACAACGTGGTGGAGTATGAAGCATTTCTCCTTGGGTTACAAACATAAAAGAATATGAATATCGAATGCCTAACAGACTATGGAGACTCTGAGTTGGTCTTAAGGCATATCAGAAATCAATGCCAGGCCAAACACCCCAGACTGAGGACTTAGAGGAATGAAGTGTGAAATTTAATTAAGAACTTCTTCCTAGATTTTAATATCCAATTTATGCCTAGAGAAGGAAATAAAATGGTTGACTCCCTTGCTATAGCAGCAAGTAGTTTCAGGCCCCCTCAAAATCCACTCCTCAGGTATGAGGTGAAAGTCAGATATAGAGCCTATATACCTGATAATGTCAAACTTTGGTGGGTATTTGAGGACGATGAGAAAGTGAAATGATTCATAGAATTCGTTGGGGAGTTTTCTAACTCCACCATCGATCAAGAGGAAGAAAAAGAGGCAGATCAAGAAACCACTTCGTGGGAAGACATAGTGGCTAGGCACAAAATTTTGCAACTGAAAGGGAATACCATCCCTCGCGGACTAGTCCCGCTGGAAAGGATTTTTAATAAGGATGACACAACCTCCAAACCAATGGCTTTGTAAATGGACGATCAAATAGAATGTTGCAATATTGGCTTGGAGGAGGAACCCCAGATGGTCAGGCTGTCGAAAGGAATCCCCTTGCAATACAAACAAAGGTACTTAAATCTATTTAAAATCTACAAGGATGTTTTTTCTTGGTCTTATGAGGATTTGAAATCATTTGATATTAAATCTAACAGCATAAGATTCCTTTGAAGAGCGGAATAAAACCATGCAAGCAGAAACTCAGGCAGATAAATCCACTCTTACTCTCGTCCATTGAAAAAGAAGTAATGAAGCTGCTACAAGCAAAGATCCTAGTGCCTTTAAGGTACTCTGAGTGGGTGCCCAACTTAGTCCATGTCCGGAAAAAGAACAGAGAAATAAGGCTATGCGTAGATTTTTAGAATCTAAACAGGGCATCATTGAAAGACATCTGCCCACTTCCTAAGACGGATAATATATTGCAGAAGGTGATTGGATCAGTCAAAATGTCTATGATGGATGGGTTCTCTGGATACAACCAAGTGGCAGTCCACCCCGATGATAAGAAAAAGACTGCTTTCACAACCCCGTGGGGAAAATTCATGTATGCCTGCATGCCTTTAAGGCTTATTAATGTAGGGGCCAGATTTCAGAGAGCTATGGATATAGATTTCATAGGGGAGAAAGACAAATTCATGTTGTTTTATTTATACGACATCACAGTCTTTTCTAAGACTGATGAAGAGCACATCCTCCATTTGCATCTCACCCTTGGGAAATGCAGGAGGTATGGTCTTTCTTTGAATCCTAAGAAATCTCAGTTCACCCTGAGTGAGGGGAAGCAACTGGGACACATAGTAGCGCAGGAAGGAGTGAAGATCGATCCTGAATGAGTCAAATCCATCAGTCATATTCCCCTACCTAGCCACTATTCAGCCACTATGTCTTCCCACATATTATTTCCGCAGTTCTACTACAGAAGAATAAAGATGGTTATGAACATCCCATCGCTTTCTTCAGCCAAGTCCTGAGGGATGTTGAGCTGAAATATAGCATCTTGGAGAAACAAGCTTATGCACTAGTCAAGGCTTTGAAGGCATTTCATATGTATGTGCTACAATCAGAAATCACAACATTTGTCCCAATGACAACGGTCAAGGACATCCTAGTGCAAGGAGACAGCAAAGGAAAAAGGGGTAGGTAGATAGCAAAGACACAAGAATATGAGATATACATAAAGCCTACTAAACTCATAAAAGGCCCGGGATTGGCCAAGATTTTATCCGACTCTAATTGCCAAGATTTAGGGATAAACCTGATAACAGAGGAAAGCAGACCAAAGGTTCAGCATAATGGGATTAAAACAACCGAGCAGAAGATCTATGCTAAATATGAGGGATCACCATGGTATAAGAATATTGTTCATTATCTCTTATTCCTGAGGTGCCCACTGGAGCGGGATAAATCCAAATACCCAACTCTGAGATTGCAAGCATGAAAATATATCATATCCAATAGTCAACTGTACTGGAAGGACTAGGTGGGAGTTTTGCTGCTATGTTTGGTAGAGGGTGAAACCCATAAAGTCATTAAGGAATTTCATGGAGGAGTCTGTGGATGGAATTACAACTCGAAGATCACATCACACAAAATCCTCAAGGTGGGATTCTATTGGCCTACGTTGTTTGGAAATGTTCATTCCCAGGTCAAGTTGTGCTAGAATTACCAAGTGTTTGCTGAGAGATAAAATCCTTCCCCGCACCCCTTGATTCCAGTGCATGTGGAAGAACCTTTTAGATAGTGGGGACTATACTTCATAGAAGAAATAAACCCACCATCTAGTGGCCAACATAAGTGTATATTAATGGCCACTGACTATTTCACCAAGTGCGTAGAGGCCATCCCAGCTAGAAACGCTATAGACTTAATGGTAATTAATTTTATGGTGGAGAATATATTATCTTTCTTTGGTTGCCTAATCAAAATTATCACTAACAATGCTCAGGTTTTCAAATCTACAAAATTCACCAGTTTCTACTAAAAATTCAATATCATCACTGGGCACTCCACTACCTACTATCCTCAAGGTAATGGCTTGGCTGAGTCCTCAAAAACAACTTTGGTGAGGGTGATGAAGAATACCATCACCGAGAATTAGAGGAACTCGGACTGCCAACTGAAGTTTTCCCTATGGGCCAATCGAGTAACTCCTAAATGATCCACAGGAAAATCATCTTTTGAGCTAGTGTATGGTAAGGATGCGGTCTTCCCGATCCAATTAGTGGTGTTAGTGGTGAAGTTATTACAGGAAGCCGAGGAAGAGCCAAGTGCCTTGCCACGAAGGATAAATGAGTTGGTTGAGCTTCATCAAAACAGAGAAAAGGTGGGAGCCAAATTATCAAATTATCAATAAAAGATGAAATCCTTGTTTGAAAAGAAGGTCAAGGATCTACCTCTTAAGCCAGGAGATTTAGTTCTCTGATGGGACGTTCAATAAGAAGATAAAGGAAAACATGGAAAATTCGATCTACTATGGTTAGGCCCCATCAATATTACAGAAGATAGAGGAAATAACATGTACCTGTTTGAAAACCTGGATGGTGAATCATTGGAACTGCCAGTAAATAGTCAGTTCCTCAAAATTTATTTTCAAATTAGAGGTACTTGTCTTGCACTCATTGTAAATACTAGGTGTATTGTAATTGTTATATGAATTTTCCAGTTTATGTTGAAATTTCCACTTTCACAAAATTATTGTTTGTTTAGAAGAGACTCTGTGCCTAAAGGAGAAGTTCACAGTTTGCAGGTTCTCAACGCCTTGATAGCAAGGCACTGTCCCCAGGTGGAGCCAATGTTGTCACCTTCTGAAAACAAAGTTCCAGTTGTACAAAGAGTACCAAATAACATAGAAGTTTGCAACCATATTCCAAGCCATAGAAGCTCTCAAAGATAAATTAGACCCTCTCCATCGAATAGTATTCGAAATAAGCTTTCCAACAGTAGGTGGAAGTCAAAAAACCGACTCCTGTATCAAACGTTAGAGAAGATTAAAGATACCCTTTCAAGACCACAAAGCAAAGGAGAAATGGCTAAGGGTTGGGCTCATCACAAATCACAAATTGGGGCTTACTGAAGTAGTGACAAAGAGAAAGACATTGGAATTTGTGATCGTCCGATTGGCGATATTGTAAATTTCATATTGACGGGTCCAGTCTGGCAGCTTATCGGCGGCGGCAGTCCCAGGCACAGTGTTGCAATTTATCGATGAAGGGAGGTCCTGCTATATCGGCAATCAGCAATTCCGGATAGGATTGAGTTTAAAAAAGAATACGAAATGGAAAGGCCCTGATATAGTGTAAATCACCAAGAGGGGCCGAAAACCATTTAACAAAGGATTGCAGTGAAAAACAAAGGCTGGGCGGCCCATTTTCTCTCTCCTCCAAGGGGCCACGTGGCGGAATACCATTGGTCCGTATAAATCCACATGGCAGTTGATGTTAGGATGATGTGGCAGTATAGAGAACATGTGGCACGCTGATTTGGCATTTTCAGGGTCCTAAGGGGGCGTTTCTAGGTGACACGTGTCATCGCTCATAAGGTGACACATGGTAGTGATGATGTCGCCCATCGCAAATCAGTGATTGGAGATTACACAAGGCAAGGTCCCTCCTCTGTCGGTGTCCCTTCCAACTTGCGATTGCGATATATGAGAATCCCCCCCCGGATGCGATACTTTGTGTGATGCATTCGATAGACCCTCATGTCTGGACAATCGACTAGCTCCGGGTAATATGATAGGAAAGCCCTTTTCTATGTTGCAATTGTGATACCACGAGTGGGCCCAATCCCATAGATCAGCGATCGCAAGGTTCAAGGGGAGATATCAAAGGCGAGCATTATAAGTCACCGGTGTGTAGGATTCTCTGTAAAAAAGGAAAAAGACCCTCGGAGAGAAGTCCAAAGGCCCTAGTGCCTGATAACTAAGCACTTGATCATGGCCCTCGGTCACATGAAGAAAAGGGGGCTAGAGTGGATCTAGAGGTCCTGTCTTGTAAAGGCTTTTCAATGAGATATCCCGACATGATAACTCCGCGACTAGGTAGTGCAGAGCCTTAAAGACGAGATGGGTTGAAAATTGTGGCATTTAATAAAAGAGATGGAGCATTCAACTCAGCATGGGCTAATCCAGAAAGGCTCTTTGCGACACGGAACCAGGGTCGACATTGACAGAATTAAAAAAGGACTTAGAAGCTCGGGAGGACTTGATTATCCAGCATGGCGCTCCCATATAAAGGGGAGATGAGGTACTGCCTAGGGGTACTCTTCTTCACTATTGCGACATGAAACTAATAATGCCCACTCCCAACTTTAAGGGAGGGATGATTCAAGCAGTAAAGGCTGAAGTGATGGGAGTGAGCTGAGTAACATAGGAGGCCAGACCATGAGCACAATTCAACCTGAAGAAACGGCGATCACAGAGATGGGCGTGAAGATATTTTCTTAACGTGTTCATCTGATTTTTTGTTGATTTGTTCTCCTGTAATGTACCGCCCTTAATGAGGCATTTAATATTTTGCAATGTTTTTGGGCCACAAAGCCATCCCTGGCCGAGACAACTAGTCAATATGACAGTTGAGACTTAGTAGAAGATATTTTGTGTAATGAATGTTCAAATGCTCTGCTCTGCAGATAAAAAGGGGGAAGCGACACTTTACAAAGGGATAAAAATTCTAAAGAAAAAGCTACATGTGGTTTTCAAATTGTATGACTTTATAATACAGACCTTTCAGAGTATGAAGAAAATGGTGGTGATTCGCCCTTCGAGTATTACAGTATGTTATCCCTTTGTAAAATACATTATGTTCATGTTTCTTCTCTAAATTCATGTAATCATAGTTGCTAGAAATATATCATACTTCTTTACAAATTCATTTGTATTGACTTATTAATGCATGCGCCTATATCATATGCTGAAATTATATCTTTAAAACTATGTTGCATGAATCATAGCACCCAGCCTCTCTTTTGTCCATTATATCAGCCTATAACTCAAATAAATGTAGAAATTATTATTGTTTCAAGCTCTATGTGTATATATAGAATTCTTGAAGCTTTAGGCTCTATTTGATGAGTTCCTCTTTCTCCTTATCCTATCTCATTGCTCCAAAAAATCTTATTAAACTGTAAGCCCTTGAATTACTCGACCTCCATTATTTTATGCACATATTTATGTGAACCATGTATGTGAATAAGTACCAGAAATACATAACTTATACTGTTGGATGAATGAACCAACCCATTCCTTTATAAATATATATAGAACATATGTGATGTCTCCCATTTCCCGAAAATAATTTGAGTCACACAAAATCTAGATGTGCCCAGGCCTTGGTCTTGTAAGCAATCCAACGCTATCTCTGGGAGTGACAACACATAGAATAATTTGTTAGTGTGTTAAGTCAGTTTTTGGCTAGACCTGTAGAAATTAATTGAAGAGAAGTGAAAGAGGTACTCAAGCATCTTAAAGGAACAATTGATTTTGGTCTTAAGTATATTGATTCATTTGATGTTGAGCTGACAAGTTACTCAGATTCAAATTGGGCTAGTAATCCTGACGATAGAAAATCTACTATAGGTTATGATTTTGGCATTGGATTTGGGATAGTTTCATGGAAAAATATGAAGCAACCTATTGTATCTTTCTCATCCACAGAGGTGGAGTATAAAGATTTGTGTGCAACAAACTGTGAAGCGGTTTCGTTTAGGAGAGTTCTTTAAGATGTTGGAGAAGAACAAAAGAAGGCCATAGTGATCAAATGTGAAAACCAGGGCTCAATCAAGTTGGAAAATAATCCTATGTATCATGGAAGAACAAAGCATGTTAATTCTCATTTTCATTTTATTAGAGAGAAGATACAGTCTAAGGAATTTTTTCTTGAATATTGTAATACTTGTGAAAATGTTGTTGATATTTTCACAAATCTCCTTGGGAAGATAGAATTTGAATTGTTTAGGGATATGTTAGGTGTTGAAATCAATCATTTCTCGATTAAGGGGGGAGACTTGAAAATAATGGAGAAACGAATAGTTAGGTTGTTTGGATTTTGGTTGTAATTAGGAATTAGGTTCTATTTCTTAGGAGGTTGTTTCATCTCCCTAAGTAAACTCATTTTTTTAAGACATGTATTATTTGATTTTTTATTCAATGAAAGGAATGTTGTGGCAGCTTCAGGGGCTCCTCACCTAAGGACTTCAAGTTTCATTCAATTGATTGTCTTGATAATTTGAGTTTGAGACTAAAATTGACACAAATGAAATGGCTTGTAGCTAATATGTTATCACAATTCACAATTTTTCTCATAGTGAAAATAGATATAAGAGGTTTGTTAGGAGGACAGGTGTGGATTCGAGGAGAGATAAAGTACCTAGGTATGATTCCATTGGAAATAATGTGGACAAATATATGCTCAAAACACTAAATGGATTAAAACATCATCAAAAGTGATAGGAAAACAGATTTCTTTTTCTAGTGCAAAGAATGACATGGGAAAGAACATAATACAACTTTTGTTAATAACCCTAACACATTATATTTTATTTCTATGTGAACTTAATATTTACAATTTCTATGTGAACTCTTATATTCCCGCTTCAATTTGGGACAATCAAGGGCATTAACCTCCTCCAAATACTGGGAACCCCCAATGTCGAGAAACCCTACTAACTCGAAGCACATGGAAACGTCTAGTTTTTGAAGCTTTGTCAATTGTGCCAACTCGTGTATGTGCTTCAACCCACGACATGAAGAGATCTACAAATACTCCAATGATTTCAATCTTTCGATACCTGATAACACCTCCATTTCTCTGCACCACCTAATCTCTAATGTTTCAAGTGTTGTTGGAAATCTAGAGATCCATTCTCTTACCTTTAACCATTTAAGGTCCTTATATCTAAGTGCTAAATTTTTCAGCTGAGTCAACATCTTAATGGAATCCATCCAACTTTTTCATCCAACTCGAAACCATTGATTTCTGCAACATGATGGAGAGCATCCTTCCATTTTCGATGATTTCAAGATCATATTGTGGTTGAGAATTGAATGTTCTCTTCTTTTTGAGCAAGCTCAGGGCTTGAGCATACACTCCCTTTTCTCCCTTTGTCCATCAAACTACTGAAGGCTTGACATGGAATAATATGGGAAGAATAGTTGAACCTTTCTTTAGCTTGCACTCTAGCATGAGCCGCAGCTCGTCCAGACACCAGTGTGATTGGCAATAATTGGGAGAAAAATAGCTATATAAATGGAGGCAACTCTAATAGCACCGCTTATCTGATTAGTTAATTATTCTCCCTTCTTCATTTCTTCCCTGTCTAGGAAGACTCGCGATCGATGACCCGTGAGGAGATCATAAAGATAGCTGGCAAAAGTTTTAGCATCAGAGCCATTGTGATTGAAGAAGACATCGTATTGGTCACAGTTGTTGCCATCCACTGTAGAGGTAAGGCAGAGCACAGGGGCTTCAATCAATGAACCTATAACATAGCACGTGCATTCGTGAGATACTAAAAAATACCCTTAATATGACTACATATTGGAAAATATCTCTAAAAATCACATTATTTAACCCCCTACCAATACGAATCCAATACACCTTCCCAATTTAAAAATCCCTACTTTCACTAGATATTGTAGGTTTACAATTTTTCATTAGCATTTTTTATACCCCTTTATATTTTTTCATTAACTTTGAGCTCCATTGTTTATGTTGGCCAATATTAAAACCCTTTACCCCCAATTATATGCTCTATATATTTTGTCATTTTTTCTTGAATATATATCCTCCAATATGAACCCACGTGGTATGGTATTGCTTCCCCATGATTCCCCCGTGAGGTGGAGATGGATGTCGATTTGGAGGAAGATGCCATGGGATGCAGAGCATAAAAGATGGAAAATGCGCACTCAATCACCTCAATACACCAGTTGCTTCTCAAGCTATTGACACTCTATAGCTTTATCTCTATATCTCAATACTTGCCAAACCGGTAAACAAAACTGCAATGCAATATCCCTCAACACTCACCAAATGAGTAAACAAAATTGCAATACAATATCTCTCAATACTTTCCAAACGAGTAAACAAAAATGCAATGCATTATCAAATTCATCAGCACTATTACTTATTTAATGACCAAAACATCTACCCATTTGTCTATTATTGTTTATTTAATCATCAGATACTTATTTAAAGACCAAAACATCTACCCATTTGTCTATTATTGTTTATATAATTATTAGATAAAATTTAATTAATGACAGTCCATAATTTTAGTGGGTAATGAAGCCCAAAATGTATGGCATTTTCTTCGTTGGTACCTGCATTCAATAGTTGGTTTAGCCAATAACACTGCCCCACATCACGTGTTTGTCTATTTCATGCATCCATTTTGCTTTAAGAAAAATATCATCCCTTTTCTTTCGACTTTTCTTGAAAAGACTTACCTTTTTCTTCGGATTTGATTTCATTGAATACGGCTTTGCCACCGATTGTTACATGCCACCCAACTTCTGAGTTACAATTTAGTTTCATTTTGTGTTTTCTTTTTCAAAAACGATTTTTTTGCTCTGAATTTAGCGTTAAAAACTCCCCCAACACAAAACATCGAAGCATCGGGCAATGAACTATTTTATTATCCTCTATTTTTGTTAGGACTATAGAATTTGTTTTGATGTCCAAGTGCATTGACTTTTTTTTTTATTTCACTGTGTTTTTGCAATTTTAATGAAAGTTTATGGAAAATGTTTAATATTTTTTAGATTTTCATAATATCAAAAATAGTTTTCTAATTTTCAACCAACTTTATTTCAAATTTTAGTTGGCAGAGAGAGCTATAATGGGACATAATTCCTTAGTGGAGGGTGTTTTATTTTTCCCTACCTGACAATTCATTTTAAAATAAAAATAAAACCAATTTTCTGGGTGGTCATTCCATTGGTGAGTATTCTAATACTAACACTATGATGTTAGTGCTCTGCCCAATGATGTTAGATATGATGCAATTGAACTTATTTTGCATAGCTCGCCGGGAAGAAGGGGGCTGAAAAATTATCCAATTAATAGTATTATGTTTCGTGGTTGCATATCCCTTTCATAGGCAAAGGAGGGGAGGGGAATAGGGGAACAGGACCTGGACAAATTTCCGATTAATATTATTATGTTTCCTTGCGCGGAGTTTTTACTATGAAGAAGAGTATGTGCGAGAAAACGAGGGTCCTTTGCATATTGTGGGGGTGATCTATTGCTAGCATTGTTATGTTTCCTTGTGTGGATCGTTTACTATGCCGAAGATGGAGTATGTGCGAGAGAACGAGGTCCTTTGCATATTGTGGGGGTTCTCTGACATTGGTATTGTTATGTTACTGCTCTACCCAATAATATTGGTATTGATGAGGTTTCTAGTTCTTTACATAAATGAGAGGGACCTCAACAAAATTTTAATTTTATTTCATTATTTTAGTGGGTAACGAAGCCCAAAGTGTGTGGCATTTTCGTCATCAGTCCCTTCACTACTTGGTAGTTGGTTTAGCCAACAACACGGACCCACATCTCGTGTTTCGTGTGTTTCACGTGTCCATTCACTTTGAAAATAAAGAATTCCTTTTCCTTCGATTTTACTTGAAAAGACTTACATTTTTTTTTATTTGATTTCATTGAATATCGCTTGCCACCGGTTCACCACCCAACGTTTCTTTTTTTGTTTTATTTTTCAAAAAACGATTCTTAACCTGTGACTTTAGCATTAAAAACCCCCCTTAGCGACATAGAAACATCAAACAAGGAACTATTTTATTTGTTTTAAAATTTGTTCATGACATGACTTTCAAAATGATCCACTTCAAATCACAAGTAAATATTTGAAGTAAACGCTATCTTAAAATTCTAAAAAAAAAGTGGGTGTGTGTTCACCAAAATATATGGAAGACAACTACAAAATACATTTCGTTGATGTGTATGAGTTTAATATATTTTATTTAAAATTATAAAATCATTTATATTAAAATTAATTTTTTATTAGCTTAATAAAAATTATAATATAGTAGAATATATATATTATGGTAAGTGATATACTTTAATTATTTAGATTTTTTTTGGGACACGTTATAACTAATTAAATACTATGTTGAAAGAGGTACCATTTTCTTGTACCACCCTTATTGACATAAGGATCATCATATATTAGAGTTGTATCTTCTTGTGGTTATATTCTTCAACTAATGAATAATTAATTTTTAGTATAAAATGTGTTTATGTCTTAAAAACAATTATAAAAGACATAGATTATAAGTGTATCTAACATAATAATGGACTTTGTTTTTGGATGGGATGTGAACCAGTCACTATGAGGTACTTGTACTTCCAATGATTTATTTTTTTGGCGTAGAAGTGCACTAGAAAAGTAAGCAACAAGGATATTCACATTACAAACAATCAACGATTATGTTAGTCATAATGCAAAACAATATGTATATAATTAAAAAAATCCATGGCTAGTATAAGCATTGTTATTAACTTCATCAAAATCCTTCATAGTTCTTTTTTAAAGGTTGTATTTAGTGGTTTTTACTTTCATTTCAAAAAATGGTCTTCTCAATATCATCCATTTTTTAGGATTAAAATGTGAGAGCATTTTACAACAATGTTTTTAACAATCCATAATGATGTTACCAAAAACTTTAAAATCAACTTGAATAAAAATTTGTTGTTATTGCGAAGACTCTTTTTTTTTATTATATATTTGAGCTTAAAATTACAACTTGTTTGAAATGTTGCCATTTACAACTAATATCATTATCACTGAAATCTTAAATTCAACCGTTGAATTAAAAGCATTGTTGTTAGTGACATTATTTTTCTATCATAGTTAAAATTATAAATTGTTTGAAACCATCCTTTAACAATTAGGTTTACTAGGTTTATCTATGTTTACTAGATTTACTAGGTCAACCATAGTCAACCATGGTCAACAATGGTCAACTAGGTTTACTAGGCTACCTAAGTTTACTAGGTTTACCAAGTTTGCCTAGGTTTACTAGGTTGACTTTATGAGAATAATTGAGAACACTTTATGATTGATAAAATCTAGGTTATATCAATAATGTAAATTAAATAATTGTATACAAGATATTTTAAAGAAAGGAGAGGTTCAAATTTGATGGGGCATATAGTATGTAGATCTATGTCAATCAATTTGTCAAATCACTATATATATGAGGTATTTTGTTCCACAACAATGGGGGCACATAACTCAATTTGGTGTCTTGTTATGCTAGGACAATGAAAACCCCAACCACGGGCCTCTTGTTAATGGATTGTAAACATTTTTACATAAATAAAATTTAAAGGGGGACAGAGTCAAGGGACACAAATTCTAGATATGAGAGGAGGTTGATTTCTTGGGATGTCAATGAGTTTCTTGTGCAAAAAGCTAAACTGTTTTAGGGACAACCATTAAAGGACTGGTTGGTGAGCCTTAATGGACTGGTAAGGAAATTAATTTGTGTTGCATGGAAGTACACATGCCATGTTTCCTTGAGAAACACTTATAAGGAAAGCAGAACTAAATTAATGAAGTTGATTGTGCTGGTATAAAAGGAGATAAATCGATCCCAATGTAGAAGAGAAACAATGAAGAAGAGAGAGGGGGTTTGATCTCATGGAAAGACATGCTCACTATCATTCATAGAGGAGAGAAAAAACACTCACTCACTCACTCACTCAACCAGAGTGGATTAAGAATTCCGTAAGAGAAAGAAGAAGGACGGTGAACGATTTTGGTTGGCAAGATTGGTAGACAAGTGGGTTCTCCTTGGTGAGGAACAATGCCTTTCGAGTCCCTGTAAAGCGAGAGGGTGGAGATGGTTTTCTCTTGATCCCCTTAGTGGTGTGGGTGGAGGATTGTACCCTTCAAACCTTGGAGGGAGAGCCTTTGAAAGCTTATTGTTGTTGATTTATGGTGGGTTCTGGATTCCCCAATGTGGGTGGAACCATTGTGTGTTGGTAAAGAGTGGAGAGGTTACTCTCTAGATTTCCTTGATATCTTTGGGTGGAGGAAGTTATCCTTTGTATTCCCTGCACTTTATTGGACTATTGAGTGGATGGTGGGTGGGGGAGGGAGGTCCTATGAAGTCCATGTTTAAGCCAACAGACAATGTTTTATCCTTGAATCAAGCCCCTTATTCTTTGGAATCTAGCTTAGGGTGACAACTGCGAGTGAGCTTGGTTGCCACTGTCTAAGGTTGGGTGGAGAGTTCTTGTCCCAGGCTTAGTTTCCCAGGATATTCCAAGATAAGGGCTTCATGTATTTTTTTTGTTAATGAATATGTGTCTACATTTCTAGATTATAATGGTGTTGATAACTATAATGTGAATGTGTTGCAAATGCTAGACTGAAATAATTTTTATAAATGTGAATAAAAAAGATGTGATACATCCTTGGCATGGAATGGTTGTTATGAAATATTTGACTGTGCTATTAGCATGTATGTAAAATAACAATATACAGTGGTAGAGCATCAAAAATGGTTCCAAGAACTAGATTTAATCATTACAATAATTGGCATAAGGATTATTTTATTATAGAAGAAGGGTTATGACGAAGGAAACCTATTGACAGGGCATGTGCATACATATATTATTGAATCTACATTTATATTAGCCACAAACCTATAAGGAATTTTATGAGGCTTTGTTGATGTTGAGGATAACTTCCTCTTATGACTATTATAACTCATGATCTTGCAATGGAGGCTCAGTCAGCCTTGCATTTTCAGCAATCCTACAAGTCTTCGACAAGCCTCATAGTGTTGTTAGCTATGGAATTGCGGGACTAAGGAGGTACCTTGGCCTGCAGATCGACGAGGGACATCGATCTCCTCAATATCCTTTAGGTATCTTACAACTTATGTGGAATCAGGAGGATTTTCTCAAGAGGGTGGCGCCCGTAAGGGCTAGTAGCTCATAAGGGTCACGTAGGGACATTGGCTTGAATCAAGTTGATTGTAGAATATATACAACTAAACCTGAAAGGATCCTATGCTCGATGGCGATGCAATGGAGTTGCATGAAGACTTAACTTATAACCAATAAGATACATCATTACTATTGGACGAAAATAATACCTAGACGTGGCATGCCCTGATTGGCTTGCTCATATCCAACCTTATCGTGATTGGGCATGGGTAGGGCGGCTTTACTGGGTTAGTATCTTGAACTATCCCTCATGGACCAATCAGAGGTAGAGAGGGCAGAGGAAGGCCCACCAAAATTACGTTGTGATGCTCATTCCCCATGATGTCATTTAAAAAGGTGGTGGGGTGTTGAAGTTCTCCTAGACTGTAAGATCTGGCAGAGGAGATGTGGACCGCTCAATGTGGGGTCAAAACCATGAATCATAACCCTAACTATGTCGGTCCCAACCTAGGTTATTGGACATGCAATTCACAACAGTGCAAACCATAGATCGGGGTGCCAAGAGAGGAGAGTTATCGGATTGACGAATGTGTAACTAACCATGGGCAATGACATGGATGTAAGAATCACTAGGTTTAGGTGGTAGGTTAATCTAATTAAGATTAATAATTAAATTATTATGAATTAATTATACAAACATAAATAATAATAAATCTCATTAAGCATAATAAAGTATAAGAAAATGTAAAACAAAATGTTAAAATTGTCACTTACACGAGGGAAAATAAATACCGTAATACCGATAATGGATACATCGATGTGTGTGTGTGTGTGTGTTATTTAGTATCCCATTCTTCTAACAGTACTAGAGGAGTTACATCCTCAGTGACACCCTATCCCACCAAGAACTGGTGGGATGGGGGTCACTATAGGTGGTATTAGATCAACATCTAGGTTCAAAACTCTGTCTGGATGGGATTTATCATGGGCAATTGATTCTTTTTAGACAATTCCTAAGAAAAATGTTTAGGTGTTAAAAGTTGGTTTAAATAAATTAATAACAGCTCCAACTAGATATTGATTCACTTTGTGACCCGTTGGAACAAGAGGAAGTTCAACAGTCGTGTTGACTAAAAAAATTTCCAACGGTATTGAATTATGAATTTGGGTAGGCCTACAAACCTCAGATGGTAAATTGCTAAAGTTATATGCTAGTATGGTTATTTTGCTACAGGGAGATTGTTATGGTAACTCTACAAGGTTAGAACCTCGTGGTTAGTTGGTTGTTTATTTTAATGATTATGCACTAAAAACTTAGATTACTTGAATTGTAATCAATGTGTATGAGATACTAAACATTATTAGTATGTTAATGTGCTTGTCTTAACACAACAGGGATCACCATAGCAGCTCCATGGGCATGAAATTCATGGCCATAATTATGTCTATTTATTCATCTATTTGTGTTATCTAATAGCATGCGTGATTAAAAACACATTACAAGCATCATAAAATAAAGTCAAAGTAGAAATGAGGATTGGCAAGGTGCAGTACAATTCAAATCAATCACAACATGAAAGTGAAGAAGTCAGGGCCAATGAAGAGGAAAGATTAGTCAACCAAGGGGGAGGGAGTCACTCTCTAGATTGGATGGATACCCTTAGAAGCCTAATGGCTGAGATTAGGAGCTTCAAGGTAGATAATGAGAGGATGGTAAGAGCCCAGGAGAGGTATGCTAAGATAAATGCAAGCATTCTGAAAATTATTTCAAATTTTCAAAGGCAGAGGCAGTCAGAGATGACGACCAGTCATAGAGACAGAAGGAGTCCTCGAGGATCAACTGAGTATACCAATGGGATAAATGGTGGAATGTCTTGGAAGAGACATAGGCATAAAAGTGAGGACATCGTGAAGGGATATGCTCCATTGAGCAAACCAAGACAAAGGAACCAACATTAATGTGCATCATTATGGCATACCATCCATTTCTGCTACTAGGAGGCACTATCATTGTTCCCATGATCATCGTCATCATCATCATCCACCAAGAAATAAAAAATATTATATGCCCGAGGAATTTAAGAAATACAAGCCACCCACATTTGATGGGCATGTGAAGAAAGTAGAGGATGCAAAAGCTTGGATGTTGGGCATGAAGAAATTTTTTAGAATACATAACTATTTTGAAAATATGAAAGCTAGAGTTGTCACTTACAGCTTGAAGGTAAAAGAAAATATATGGTGGGAATATATGAATAATGTTATGGGTATTGTTGTGAGGGAATTGACTTGGACAGAATTTGAAAATCTCTTCATAGAGAAATATGTGTCTAAACGTTATTACAATGGAAAAGAAAAGAAGTTCTATGAACTCAAGATGGGGCAATTATCAAATGAGGAATATGTCACCAAGTTCCCATGGTTATTAAGGTATGTACCATATCTCAAGTATGAGAAGGCTAAGATCTCAAACTCCTTCTTACATAATCCTTCTCGCCTTTGCTACATTATTCTTCCATGAATCTAGATTTTGAGCATCTATTGTTGCGGCCCTGGGAATATAATTGCCTATGAACTCCTTTAGCCCATTGTCTTCCAACACTGCTTCCATCCTGTCCTTCCAAGCTATGTATTTCGAACTACCCCGAAGGGCATATTCGAGTCTGAATCCACATAAATATATCTTGATCCTGCTACTGGTCCTAAAGAGTAGATCTACAAATTTGATTCACTTGCTAAAAAAAATTGTATTAATATCTTCTATAGTGATTCCTGCTCTAATACCATGTAGAAAATCCATGTAGATTCAACTGATCTTGTAATATGCTAAAACAAAATACTTGAATCTACTCTACAAATTGCGGAAACCAATTACGATCGCACAATCACATGAACAAGGAAGCAAAATAATTTCAATCTCATAACACAAATATTTATCTGGGGAAAGCCTCAGCTAAAAACTCTGTTATCTGTATATTGCATAAGTCAAAGAATATGAAATAATACAATGTTTCTCTCAAGATTGAGAGCTCTTTGCACTATCTCTGTCTGTCTCACCCTATCCTAGGCTATCTTGGTTCAATACTTAAAAAATTATTTCCTCTGGATGCCCTACCTTGCTTGCACGATCCCTAGGGAAATTGATCCCCTATTAATTAGGAAACTACCCAGTAATGATTTTGCAATACATCTATGACCTTCTGCTGACTCCATGCACCACCTATAATTAAACAACTGATAGTACACTTACCTTCAACTCTAATCTCAACTGGGTCTTCCTCAAAAATGACATCCATGAGCTATTTATAGTGAATTATCAGTTATCTGATTGATCATTGCATGTGAATTAAATCATATTTAATTAGGAAACTACCCAGTTGGGATTTGAAACGTTGGCGTAAAAATATGCATACTGTGGGTTCTCCGGTTACTGATCCAAATGACACAAACCACAGATCTTCCTAACTTATTTAACTCATACAAGTTGTCATGTGATGTGGAATTACAATTTCCTTCTAATGTAATTAAGGGAAAATTAAATTAGAAGCCTCTTCTTGTTGCAATTTTCAATATTTCTTGTTGCAAAATTCAACATTTATGATTTAATCATTTTTTCTGTAATTGAAATCTCTTTTGTTAATTAAATTTCTTTGTCATATTCATTAAACATAGACACTAAGTGCATGAAACAATGTTTTATAAGTTGCAACATACATCCACTTTAATAATTATTTAGTGGATGAGTTTCTTCTTCACTTAATAATTCATTATTCGTAATTGGTATTAACATTTAAAGTCATCGCTTTCAAATGAGATAGGATACTAGTTAGTTTTATTTATATTAAATAAAATTATAGTTAATATTTATGAAATATTAAACAAAAGTCTCGTTTTAAGAGTAATCTCTTTAGCTAGCAATTGGGTCCACATACCAGTGGACATCACTACACCAAACAAGTATAGGCCTAATCAGGATATTGATTGGGTGATGATCCCTTGTTGTAGGGTGGATTTTTCCACCTATCAACAGGTTGCTTTGGAAAAGATCCATGCATAACACTTACAGAGGAGGAAAAATTAGAAACATAAATTTTTACAACCAATTTTTGCACCTTACGATTGTGAGAATAAGGGTGTTCATGGTGACTCTAGAATGGTGGATCATACAATTATTTTATGAAGGAAAGGTTAGATCATGCTAATTAAGGAAGAAGAATCCATACAATTTCATATGGATTCTTACAATGTACAACTTCCTACTAAGATGTGAGGGGAAGGGAGGTAAAAAAAATTATATGCATCGCTTATTTTCTCTTTTATCTGAAATCTTGATTTTCACATTTTCTTATAATAATAAAAATAATCTAATTTTAAGGTCACAACAAAATGAGACACCAAATTGGTGTATGAGACACCCTTGTTTGTGGGACAAGGGCCCCCCACCATGCAATAATTTAACTATTAATTCTAGAAAGGTGTACATACCCTAACCTCCTCTAGGTTTCAACCTATGAACTCTTAGGAGAAGATACATTTTCTCAACCATTGAGCTCACAAAAAATAAAATTGTGCCCAAAAACTTTAGATTGTATATTTGTAGAGAAGTTATCTTAATCTTTGATTGGCTTTTAATTAGACATAGAGCAAATGAAAACCAATTTTGACAAGTAGTTAATTATAACTAATTTGTATGCTCTAGATACAATCACAATGTCATATTTGATGAAAATAATGCTTAGAAAATGAAGAAATAAAGAATTTAATCCAAAAACATTTTACATGTGTGTAAAAAACAAGGCTCAAATATTAAATCTAAGGTGCTAGAATACTATATCTAAAAAATACATTAAATATACTTAATGCCAAAAAAGTAAATACAATGAATTTTATCCAAGGAATTAAATCTACATAACAACCTTAGAACTAGAAAAAAGGTGTTGATACCATGCAAAACCATAAACATATGCATACATGAGCATATGCATAAATATATAACGATAAATTTATCATATTTGAACTCCTATGAAAAATATTAAATAAATATAATTCTTTTAATAAACATAAAGAGACGAAGCAAGCAAATAATTTAAATGGTAAAACCCAAACATCCATAGAAGCTAATGAAGAATAATATCTATAATACTCTAATGATACCTCATTGTGAATATAAAATGAATTATAGTTGAATATGACCAAGAAACAAACTCTAAACACATTTTGACATAAAAAAACATATTCTAATAGATATCCATAATAATAACAACAATTTTGTTAATTTGTAAATTAATATTAAATTGATCTGTGCAATAAATTATTTTTAATTACATAAAATCCATAATATAGTATTATATATATATATATATATATTATATATATAATATATATATATATTATATTATATATATAATATATATATTATATAAAAATTAATTATATTTAAATAAATTTTTGATTAGAATTACAAGGTTGAGTTTTTTTTTAATTTTTTTTTCATAATTAATTTTTATTTTAATATTTTTAATAAAAAAGTTATTAAAAAAAAATATCCAACAATCAACATCCACCATGAACAACTTCTTATCAAGTTTGAATTTAAAACCTGTTGAGACTAAACTTGAAACAAACCAAATGGTTTGTAGCTGATGTGCCAGCTCTTGGGAAGGCCTACAAGTGCTAGGTCGACCATATCATCTTCGACAACTGTAACACCAACACTCCCAAGCTCATCTTGACATTAGGTGAACCTCGTCAAGTACTATAGTATTGTGTTTCCCTTCTCCATCTTGATTTTCTTGAGATTGTCTTTCAGTGCCAACTTCATGTGGTCATTGTTGTTTTGAAACAAGTATGTCAAGACATTCTATTGGGGGTGACTTTTTACCTATTTTCTGCACCTTATTTCCCCAGTTTTGATCCTCTTATCCTCTAGGCCTATTAATTTTACATGATTAATCAGCCTTTTTCTCATTTTTATAACCTATTCCACTGTCATGTTATTTTGTCGTATTTTACTAAATAATATGATACTTTATTCCTTTCTGTGGTTAACAGGGGTGAGCATTCGAGGAGTATTTTGGAAGCTCTTCTCCTTTTCAGGTGTTGCTCGTGGGAACAAGGCTATGGAGTAAACAGGAAGCACTGATCAATTACAGAGCAGGGTAAAGAAGTTCGTTGTTACACCCTATATGTTGTTACAAGTTGTTGTTACACATTGAATGATGTTATAGGATGTTGTTACACTATGTGTTGATACAAAGGACTGCCATTACACCAAGGTTGTTGTCGCCAGTGATTGTTGTTACATCTCGAACCGCTATTCACTCGTAGGATGTAGTTGCACCGGAGCTCGAAAGTGTGGGTACTATTCCACATAACAGTTGTCGGCATTAGGAATTTTTTATTTTGGAAGCAACAGACCCAAGCGGTTGTAATCCTAACTAATGTATATTTGTATTTAGAAATAGGTTGTAACTACTTTTATTTTTTATCAGCATGAGAACAATGAGATTCTCATGACTAATCCGTTTCTAATTTCGAGCATGTAATAACTATAAAAGAAACTCAATTTCCTATGTTCAAGGACGACATATAGAAAAGTATTGTTACTCTGCTTCTGTAACTCTGAATTATTTTTAATATTAATCACTACAGTGATGCTCTTACTGCTCTTCAGCTGATTCATTAATTAATTTCATGTTATTCCTGCGCCCCTGCTAAGGAGGAAGGGCCCTCCTCTTTGGCAGGGACTGCAGTGGTAGAGGTAGTGTACATTCTTGTTCGTTTATTTGTCATATGGTTTCTCATTGTTGCTATACAAATTGTGAATTACATTCGTTGTTTTCCCAATTTATATTATGTTGTTACACTGAGTTAATCAAACAAAATGGTAGTAACCAGCTGGAGTAGATATTAGTCACTGTGTGGCATGCCCTTACTTTGGTAGTTGCGAACTGTGATTTCAATTCTGTGGAGTGTTTTTTTATTTCTACATGAATGATTTTATTTCAGTAATTTGATTCAGTGACATCTTTTACTGTTCTTTCCATTTTTTTCATTCTCGGTTGTAGTGTATTGACACAAACAGTGCAAACTCCATTGAAAAAGCAAGACCTACCCTGGGTTGACAATTAAATGTTGCAGTGTCGGTCAATTAGGATTGATTAAAAAAGTACTACATTTTGGCGCCGTTGTTGGGGATGGTAGTTGACGATACAGTTAGCCAAGTTGTTTGTTTGATGATAGAGTGCTCCTAGTCCACAATCGCTAGGTGGTAAGACGAGAGGTAAGAACCTGCGCATCGCTATAACATACCTTTTCGGGCTCACTGTTGTGATCACTAGGTAACTTAGGGAATGACATTTTCGTGTTTTGTTTAGTGTGTTTTCAGCTCTTCAGTTGTTGGGCAGCAAGACGAGAGGTAAGAAACTGCGCATCATTCTAACATAAATGGGTGGGCTCACCATTGTCGAAGGCTGAGACACTTAGGGTTTGAATTAATACACATAGGGTCCATGTGTGCAACTGTAGGAACTATAGAGATACCAAAACTAGCCCCACTCTAATTACTCACAGGAAAACCAGGTCGTAAAAAGGAAAGGAAGAGTGTAGATTTGGGAGGGAAAACATTTATCTAAGAACTAATATCTAAGGTAGAAAAATAACAATCAAGCTCTCAAAGGGATGCAAGGAAAACAAGGCCACAAAAACCTGTCATTCCCATAACAAGGGTAGAAACCTCTGATTCCTCTATCTCGGGGCCATATCATTCTAAAGCTAGCACCTGCACTCCCAAGATCAAGAATCCAATCCAGGAGCAGCAGGGGGAAGCTAGTAGCTAGAACTTGAGGATTGAGGGATAAGGGGAAACTGAGGGGGAACATGAAACACCTGAGACGGGAGAGCACCTATTGGTTTATCAATATCCATATATGGGTAGTGCGGTGAAACATCCAGCCTCGAGGATACCTAAGCCATCAATCACACCTGCAAGACCATCACAAGAATAGTTTGAAGGACTTCTGTTACAAAAAGGGTTGGAAGGATTAGTCATGGGGGACAACAATGACAACAATTCTAAAATATATGCTGCCATTACCACCTTTGAGTTCCCAATCGGGGATATCGGAGGTGAAGCTCCTATGAAAAATAGTCCTCTATCATCCTTACTATCCTTCCAGGGGATGACTATGGAAGATCCAAACACCTTTTTATTTGAATTTGATGTCTTATGCAGAAGTTATGATTATACCTCAGATGCTCAAAAATTGAAATTATTTCCTGCTACTTTAAGAGGGTCAGCCTTGAGATGGTTCATGGGACTGGGCTCCGCTTCTATTCGAACGTGGAACGATATGAAGGAGACATTCTTATCAAAGTACCAAGACTATTGCAGAACTAGGGACTTAAGGGAGGAGGTATTTAGAATGACACAGAAGGAGGATGAGAGTTTGGAAGACTATTTAGAGCGGTTCCACTATAATCTGCAGAGGTCTAAACACAGTGATTTAGACCATGAACTATTGAAGACTATATTTATCAGAGTAATGAGGGACAACTTCCTTGAAAACCTGAAGCTATTAGGGAAGGGGGACATATCGCAGGAACCATTTTCTTAAATTGTAAAGCTCTGTCTAAGATGCTCTAGAGGATCGTCTAAGGGGAGGAGCACAATTCAAGATGCCTCTGCCCGAATACAAAAATCTGCAGGAGGAGGAGTAACCAGAGCAGAGATCGAGAATTCGTTTGAAAATTTCAAGACCAATATCCTCAGTACTCTCTCTTCCTAAATAACAAAAACGTAGATCAAGAAGACATAGGCAGAAGCTCACACACCTTTGGTTGTGTTATGTCTGAATTACTAGAAGAAGCATCCTTTGAGGGCATGCGAATTGAATAGCATCACCTTGTGTAATATTTGTGAGCTGGAACATTCGACGGGACAATGGTCAGAGCTTCCTAGACTGAAGGTAGTACTTAGATATTCAAGCGAGGAGGTGAAGTCCTATTATTTCATCTTACCAAGGAGGCCATGACAACCATGACCTCCAGGTATGTGTCAAGATTTTCCTTTTTCAATTTGTGGAACAATGCATATAATACTCAGCAATATCCATGGCAATATCCTGCTCCTTCTTCAACACAGTTTCCTTCACCATGGAACTAGTGGCCTCCATATCCCTCTATCCAATATCCTCAATCTCAACCATACCCTTGGAGCTAGAGCTCATGAGAAAATGCCCAAAATACAAATTTACCTAGATTACCAATGCAACAACAACTGTAGTTACCTTCTTTCCAAACTCCTGCTCCTACACCGCCTGTGTGACCCCAACTACCTGTGCAACCTAACCCAAACCCAAACGATAAAGCAGCTCAGGGCATAGAGGTTTTGAATACCTTCCAGACCTACTTTATTACCCCCGTGGGGCTTAATGAAATTCAATTGTGATCGAGTAATGTAATTAAACAAAGTCACTCCCCTATTATTACAGAGGAGGAATGTGAACCTTCCAAAAGAGATATCGTAGGCTCTGAGGTGGTTGTTGTGCCTATAACAACCGATACAGAGGAATTTGTTACGATTGTAACATCCAATCCACGAAGGAATGCTACTATTGTAACAGCCAACTCAGGAAAAGTTGATACACTTGTAACAGCCGACTCGACTGTTGTAACTCAGGACCCTCTGTATCCTCAGAGATTAGCTGAACCTGGAATGAATTCACAGCCTGAATATGATTTTCTTATCGAGTTGCAAAATCTGCATGTACGGATTCCTTTGGTGCAATCCCTTAAACAAGTATCTATCTATGCTAAAACAGTGCGATATTTGTGCATCAAGAAATCTGGGAGGAAGTCTAAAGACCCTAATACCATTAATGTGATGGGGAAATTATCTGAATTTATGTCTGCTCAGCCTCTTCTAACTAAGTATAATAATCCAAGAAATCCTACAGTTACTGTCTACATTAATGATCATCCCATAGGTAACACGTTGATTGATCTTGGGGTTGCCATTAATGTAATGACAAAGGACCTCTTTACCACTCTCGGGCTACAGGGACTTAGAAATACTCCTACTGTACTTGAATTAGCGAACAGGTCCCGTGTTAAACCCGAGGGGGTGTTAGATGATATAGTGATTACAATAGCTTCCTGGAGGTATCTGGCTGACTTTCTTATCTTACAACGCAAATCTAATTTGGGGGGACATTCTTTGATCTTAGGGAGACCTTGGCTGGCTACTGCCGATGCATTTATAGGCTGCAAATTTGGATCTATGGTGATCTCAGATGGCCAGGTGACAAAGAACCTTAATCTTTACCCCCCAAAACCAAATGTGGATTTATACAACCCTTGGTGGGATGAGTTTGAGCCTGAATCAGATATTTCCATACCACTCCTCACTCTGGGGAAATCCCAGTAGTTCAAAGATGAGACAGAAGATGACATCATTAATGGTTTTATTAGTAACTCGCTTTCTGTCGCTTCTGTTAAAAATGCAAATGGGGAAGAAGAGGTGGAAGATATATATTTTGAACAAATGAGAACCACTCCAAATATTGACAACAATCCAATTGAGATAGAACCAGGAAAGTTTTTGAATATTAACCCCAACCTGATTGCTGAGCAAAACCAACTATTGTTACAACTGTTACAGAAATACAAAAAGGCATTTTCATGGGACTATACAGATATGAAATGGATCCACCCTAACCTATGCACCCATTGTATTTATATGAAGGATGGTTGCAAACTAGTCAAACAACCACAGCACCGCACCCTGCACTGAAGGAGGTGGTGAAGGAATAATTACAAAAACTCCTAAGTGCTAATTTTATTTATCTGATATCTGAAAGTTAGTGGGTGTCACTGCTTGTCATCGTTCCTAAGAAGAATGGCAAGTGGAGATTCTGTGTGGATTACAGAGAACTCAATAAGGCCACTCAAAAGGACCATTTTCCTTTATCAGCTATAGAATAGGTTCTTGATACCCTTTCTGGAAAGAAATTCTTTTCATTTTTAGACGGGTTTAGTGGCTACAATCAGACACAGATTTCCCTGGAGGATCAAGATAAAACAACCTTTACTTGCCCTTGGGGAACCTTCACATACAGAGTACTCCCTTTTGGACTCTGCAATGCACCAACAACCTTTCAGAGTGCAATACTAGGAATTTTTCCTAGTTTATTGAATGACTGCCTTGAAATCTTCATAAATGATTTTACACCTTATGGAGATGATTTTGAAACAGCATTAGCTAATCTGGAAAAAATTATAGAACGATCTGTACATACTAATGTTTCTTTGAGCACTGAAAGATGTCACATGATGATGACTGAAGTGATCGTGCTCGGACACTACATTTCTGTTGACGGAATCAAGGTTGACCTTGCAAAAATAGAGGTAATTCTGAAAATTACAACCCCCAAGACGCAAAAAGAGGTACGTAGTTTCTTGGGGCATGAAGGGTATTACAAGATATTTATAGAAAAAATTTCAAAAATTGCATCGCCATTATTTTCCTTGCTCATGAAGGATGTCGACTTTTTGTGGACAAGAAAGTGTGAGCAGGCCTTTTTAAAGTTGAAATGTTGTGCATCAACAGCTCTGGTCTTGTGAGGACCTAATTGGAAATTGTCGTTTCACATAGCTACAAATGCATCTGATATTGTTGTAGGCGTTGTTTTGGGCCAACTGGAGGATACGAAACCTTATGCTATTTACTACATAAGCAAAAATCTAACCCCGGCTGAGCTCAACTACACAGTGACTGAGAAGGAGTTCTTAGCAGTCATGCACGCCATCAATAAATTCTGACATTATATCACGGGGTATCAAGTATTTGTACACACTGACCACTCTGTCATTTGTTTTTTAATGAATAAGCCAATTACCAATGGTAGAATCACACGTTGGTTATTGTTGTTACAAGAATTTGATATCACAATTGTTGATAAACTTGGAAAAGATAATGTAGTAGCTGATTTTCTTTATAGGTTAACTATTGATGACAATTGCATTCCTACTGAGGATTCTTTCCCCGGTGAATATCTCTTTGCTATTTCTACTTACTCACCTTGGTATGAAGATATAGCCAATTATCTTGTTGCAGGGAAGTTTCCACAGTATTTGTCCTCCAAGGAGAAAAGAAAGGTTATACAACAAAGTGCTACCTATAGATGCATAGATCGGAATCCCTATCACACTGGACCAGATTTCCAGATTAGACGTTGTGTTAGGGAAGATGATATCTTTCAAATCCTTAAAGCTTGTCACGAGGAACCTTGTGGAGGGCACTTTGCAGACAAATGAACAGGGTACAAAATACTTTCAACACGGTATTATTGGCCAACAATATTTCAGGATGCCAACAAGTTTGTGAAGGGATGTGATAGTTGCCAAAGGATGGGCTAACCACTGAAATCAGACGAGATGTCATTGCAACCCCAAATCGTCTTAGAACCTTTTGAGAAATGGGCTCTAAATTTCGTGGGACCAATTAATCCTTCATCTAGACACAAATCTTACATCTTGGTTTGCATTGACTATGTCACAAAATGGGTTGAGGAAAAGTAACTAACCAGAGCCACGGAGTAGGTTGTTTCAGACTTTCTATTTGAAGACATCTTTTTCTGATTTGGCATACCCAAGGAGATAGTCACAGATGGAGGGCCCCAGTTTACATCCCATATGATCTAGAAGTTGGTAAAAAACTATAAAATCCATCACAGAATCACAACACCTTATCATCCACAAGCAAATGGCCAAGTGGAAAGCACTAAAAAAGTCATTGAGGGGATCCTTACTAAGACTGTGGCTAGTCACCGAAGGAATTGGCCTGACAAACTTCCAGAAGTGTTGTTGGCATACAGGACTACATGGAGGAATACCACGGGATTCTCACCATATGAACTTGTGTATGGAAAAATCCCTTATTCCCTATTGAGTTCGAAATTAAGACACTAAGAACAGCATTCCAGGTAAATTTGGATCTGGCTACAACACAAAAGCAGAGATTGAACCATCTCAATGAACTGGAGGAGAAACGATTAGCTGATATCCAGCAAATAGAGATTATCCAGCAGTAGAGAGCTAAGTGGCATGACAGATTCATCAAGAAGAAGAAGTTCCAGAAAGGATATTGGGCTCTCTTATACGACTCAAGATTCAAAGACTTCAAGGGTAAGCTCTACACCAAATGGCTAGGTCCATATGAGATAGATGCAGTCCTTGACAATGGGACTGTAAATTTGGTGACCATTGATAGTGCGAGGAAACCATTGCTTGCAAATGGGCACCGTCTTCGGTTATATCACAAACCTACTTCAAGGGATTCATTCGTCAACATTGTCACAAATTTGTATCTTCAGATTATAGGAACAAGGGAAAGCCCCCCTGTGCTGCAAAAATTCTAATTTTTCCAATAAGTATAACATCTTAAAATAAACCACAATTGGCGGCTGTTACACCTTCAAACTTAAATATATATATATATATATATATATATATAGATAGATAGATAGATGGTTGTGAAAACCTTTTCCGGGCGCAGACAAACAATTTATGTAGCAATTGAAAACCACTTTGTGGTGGTTGTTACACACTCTGTAACAACATTTTTTATTTCAAAGCATACTTTATGATAGTGTTGTTACATGACCTTTTTCTTTGTGTTTTTGTAAGAATTAATAATACATAATAGTTGTCTTGGTTTTTACACCTGTAACAGCCGACGACTTCTAGAAATAGTTAAAAAACCCATAATTAAGGCATGGCGATCTGGTAATCATTGTTACTTAATGCCCGATCATACCAAAAAAGGGAAGTGTACCTTCGACAAGACCTCCCATAACCCAACATGAATAAGGCAATATTACTATGTAATACGAACCGTGATTGAAAAATTTTAATTTGAAATCTTCACCTGCGCCACCCTACCATTTACCCCTGCTGCAGCATTGCATCCCCATTCAGAGTGCTCAGAGAGGTGGGAAAAGAATAGTTGCAGGCTGAAACAACTAAGTAGTGTGTCGACTGCCCCGGAACTTCTGAAGGAAAGGAAAAGGAAGGAAAACAACACTGAATTTGCGTAGCAATGGGTGGAGCAGAAATTCGGCATGAGCCAGGGTCAACAGAATCCTTGGAGACTTGCCCCGAAGCATGCCAGATTTTCAAGGATGCAGGTTGGTTTGAGTTCTTCTAAAGGTTGGAGGGATCCTATGGCGGAGTTTCCATGGAATTTGCAAAGAATTTAGAGAGAAATTAGACAAAGGTTAGGGGGTTGAAGTTTGAGGTTATAGAAGAGGTGATTTCTTGAGTGATGGGATTACCAGTGGAAGGAAAGAGGTGGTTTAACAGGAAGGTTAATGACCCCTCCCTGAAGACAGATTTCCTCCAAGAGGAAGAGTCGCTAATGAAGAAGGGGAGGGGGTTTGACAGGTTGTCACTTCCCCAACCATTGGCTGATGTTTCCCTGTACCTCATCAAGTACATTACATGAGAGGGAAGGGAAAAAATTGTGTTCAATTACCACTTTCCATTGCTAAATCACCTTCGACATTGACAGCTGATAAACCTTCCCTACTTCTTGTTGGGACACATTAAGCATGTGGTCATGGTTGTGAAAACAGATGTGCATCCAGAAACATGTGTTGCAAACCATGGCCTCATCAAGCTCATTGCGTTGGATGCCTTAAGCCACCAGGGCATGAATTGGGAGGAATTCATGAGGAAGAAGACTAGGACCTACCATAGGAGGAAAACCAGGACGTCTGAGGAAGCTCCAATGGTGACAAAGGAGCATCCCCAGCCTTCGACAGTAAGGGTTGGTAAGAGGTCAGTAGAAAAACTAATTGGTGATAGGCGTATAAAGCAGAGAATAAGAGTTAGCGGGCACCCAGAGTCCCCATCCATGTCAAATAAGAACAAAGAGATAGTAGAGCAAAAGGACGAGGAGCAGGCTCAACCAGAGGAACCTTCTTCACCTAGTGATGAGCCTAGGTATTGCAACAAGAATGATGCAACTCCTAGGGCTACCATCTTTACTTATCAACCCAGGGTTCGTACAAACTTGGGGGTGACAGTGCTATATGCACAAGTAAAAGTGAAGGTACTGCCTGTTGTCACTGCTCATCTGGCAAGAGACCCCAGGGGTTCCAAGCCAGACTTCTATAGGGTCAAAAGAAGCTTAACTCTTTGATGGAAGAAGAGAAAATATATCCTAAGGGATAGCTACTTCTACTGTAGTATTGAAGAAAACAACATGAAATGCTAAACCATACCATAAACTAACTAACCATCAAACAGCTATGCTAAGTAGAATTTCTAAATTAACACTAATATAATGCTAATTATCTAAGTTGCAGAAGTAAAGAGAATCAAAACTAGACTAAGGTGTAAGAAAAGAGCTAAACTAACTTGGCTTTCAAGCAGAAGAGAATTCAGAGGATGAAATTAGTGAAAGGAGGACGTGAGGGAGCAACAATGCATAAGAACCGTTGGATCAGTCGGGTGAAAGGCAAATGAACGACGGAGATTGGATCGCAGGAGGTTACGTAGGTAGATAGGCAAATAGGGTTAACTAACAGGGTGAACGATGGAGATCTTATCGTGAAGGCTTAAGTGAATGGATGGACAAACAAGGGAACAAAGCAGATGAACAGTGGAGATCGTGTCGTGAGGGATTAGGTGAGTGTATGGACGAACAAGGTAAATAGGAGATCATATCGCAAGGAAAAGAAACGTGCGGAAATGAGGGAGCAGGTTTCTAAGGCGGTAAGTAGTTTCTCGCGCGCCCTTCAGGCTATAAGTATTATTTCGAAATTTCACGTGATTAGCCTTACTGTGCGACATGTAGCATGAGAAAACCACTTCTCTCGCGTGCTCTCGGGCATATAACGTTCGTGCACTAATCCGCGTGAGATTGCACAATGGCCGTTAGATGAGGTGGGGCTGATCAATGATGGAGATCAACCAAGCTAGTTGGCGATCAGGTGAAGCGATAGTCGTCAGATCAGGCAAGGCAGATCGAAAGTGGGGACTTAAAGTGCATAAAGTGATCGGGTGACGCGCTAGCCGTAGGATCAAGGGACAAATCGACGATGGAGATTAAAGCTCATAAAGTAGTGGAAGACTCCACGTGAGGCATCAATTGGAGAAAATAATGAATCGGACAGTGGTTGTGAAGGTTTTTTGGTGATCGGACGACAAGGAAGCGATGCTTGAAGAACGTGCTGAAGGAGGTTTCAAAGCGAAAACGACAGAAAAACACAGTGAGGTGAACGAGTAACTAAATCAAATGAAGAACTCCATAGCTCATGCGAGAACCAGAAGCTTGTGTCTTTGGGGCTGCTGAAGGGTCCCTTCCTCAAATCATGGTCCCAGAGGGAGGAGATGAGGCCGAGACACCTATGCACAACCTGATAGTGATATTTTTCTCCTAACTAACCTGTGAACTGAAAGAAGGCATAAACGGAAGTAAACTACAACAAATGCAGATGAATTGAACCAAAAAGCTATTTAAACAAATGAACAAGTAAACTAGAAAGTTATTTAAACAAATAAACAAGTAAACCATAAAGCTATTTAAACAAATAAACAGAGCCAGGAAGCTGTCTAAGCAAATTAACAATGAAAACTAGGAAACTATTCTAGGATAACAGTACAATAAAGAGGAGCTTTGGCTACTTGGGTCAAGCCCTAACCCAAGAGCTTCATCCCTCAAAGTTAACTCAAAGCTGTTTTAAACAAAACTCATTCTTATTATAAAAACCATGGATTAAAGAGCAAACTATCACAAGTCTTTACAGCTTAGAAATAAAACAGAGTTTTACAAGTGAAGTTTGAATCATACTGAGGTCCTAAGCCTCTCTACTTATACAGCTAATAAACTGGTTTCCATCACTTTCACTTGCTCGGTTGTCTTCTAGTCTTCAAAGTGATGGTTGTATGCACTCCGATGATGGAGGAATATTCAAATGGAGGGGTAGTAAATGAGGAGTATTTACCTCCTATAATTACTCTCCCTTGTCCCATTCGAGTTTTGACCAAGGTCTTTTCCATAGTTCCTTGCTTTTATCCTTTATGCCTGCATTTTTCCTTGCTTTTATCCTTTATACCTGCATTACATGCACTTTAGACAAAAAAGCCAAATATCCAACTCTAACTCATTTCATAAACAAAATATAATCAAAATTATGCAATAAGTTGTGAGAATAGTTGGTTTGACTAAGCTAAGAGGTGAATTAAGGCCAATTAAGACCCATATAATTACTCAATGATGAGGCTCATCATCACACCCCTACTGAAAGTTTTGTTCATCCTCTGAGCAACTTAATCAATGTCCATGTCCTTCATGGCTCTAGTAGCCTCTCTAACATCCCATGCTTCTGTTGTGGTCTCTTCTTCTTGTTCATAGAAGCCTGCTTTCTTTTCTACTTCTTCCCACTGCCTCTTTTCCTCTTATTCTTTTCTCCCTTCTAGCCTTCCTAGGAGTAGTGGTGGACTGAGTTTTAGGCCTATCCAATTCACCTTCAACCTTTGTATTGATTTCTTATCCATAGGTGTCTTGTTGAGTGCCTCTCTCAACCTTTGAGGGGAGTGATGTTCTCTGATCTTCAAGTTGTGTGGCAGTGTTTTCCATCTCCTTTCGTAGGCCTACATATTATCATCTCTTAGCAGTCTAAACATATCCTCAAAATGTGAAATTGCTTTCTCTTGGGCAGCAAGATATCTAGTGCTAGCTTAGGATTATTTGCAATTAGATTATGGGTGCTGATTAGGGCCATCGGATTTGATTGTTCAACTCTAATGAAAAGAGGTTCATTTTTCTCTTTGGCCAATATTCTTTTCATCTCTATAACCCTTGACTCCTCATGGTTCATCCATGATGCCAAAGCCATTAATTGTAGATCTCCTAGCGAGTCTGCATTAGGATCCAAAATATTCATGTATGTGAGGGCCATGTTGTGCAAGTAAAACTCAACCATTTTGGCCCTATCTTCTAGTGCACTTTGATCACAAAGATCAATAAACTGTATGCAGACCTGAAATGGCATGGTTCTCCTCTGTGCTAGTGTTTTAATCTAAAATTGTAGCTATTGTTCTCTGAGGTAAGGACCATAGGATTTAGCTAGCATCCTACACTGGATGGCCTCTTGTTGTTATTTCTCCTTTGTTTCAATGCCTTCTTCCTCTTATTGTTCTTTCTCATCTTCATCAATTTCTTCCTCGGTTTCAATGCCTTCTTCCTCTTGTTGTTCTTTCTCATCTCCATTAGTTTCTTCCTCTATTTCAACATCATCCTCCTTGTGTTCTGTTTCAGCATCATCCTCCTTATGTTCTATTTCATCATTTTCATTTGTATTAGTTTCTTCTTTCTCCATGATATAAGGATTAATCATCATAGATGAGGGTTTTGATTTCATCCTCTATTGGTAAGTCTCTGAAGACTGGCCATTTTATAGGGATCTTGAGGTTTTGGAGGGCATCCTCAATGAGGATCCTGATCAAACCATGGTGAGCCAACTGTTGGGAATTCCCTTCCTTTACTTTGCTACTGGAGTCTATGAGTGATTGCATCAAGAAATAGGGTATGACGAGTCTTTGGTGAACTAGTGTTTCTACCCAAAATCTTAATTCTTTAAGCATTCTCAAATGGTTTCCATAACAATATTGTATCTATGGACTCTTGCATTCTATTTTGACTTGTTAAAGAATTTCCTTTTTGCCACCTTTTCACTTACAAACCAACTACCTCTTAAACTTTAAAACTTTTGATCAAATGATGCATATGAGTGAGTGAGTGGGATACTTACCTATGGTCTTGATGCCATGTTGTAGTTGTCAAAGATCAGAGGTGCTGCTGATGGTCATTCTTCTTCCTCCTCTGTTTCCTGTTGATGGTTTATTAGCTTTTGCAGGTGTCTGTGACTGAGGATTTGATGTTGTTGTTGCTATTTTGGAGCTCTTGGATCTAATGTTGTTGCTGTTGTGGAGCTCTTGGATTTGATGATGTTGTTGTTGTGGAGCTCTTGGATTTGATGTTGCTGCTACCGTGGAGCTCCTGGATTACTACTTGGCAATGCTTGGTGTCTCCTTTAGAATTTCTTGATCATGTTGTTGGCTGGTGCTATGAGGATGTTGTAATGAATGGACAGAGGGAGTAGGAGTGTATGTGGATGCAGGGATGATGGTAATGGATGAGGTGATTAGTCATATCATGTCTAATATAAATTTTGGGGACCTAACCAATCTACCATTCAAGGGATCCTGTAGAAAACACAATCTTTACCTGAATTGAAGCAATGAAGTGAAAAACAATGGAATTGATGGATGGATGTATGGTAAGGAGTGGAGGAGATGAATATATGTGAGGTAGGGTTCCCATTGGATATTCTCTTTGCTCCTTGCTCATATTTCTCACCCACTTGCAAATAACCATTATGTTTTTTTCTTCTATTATTACATTTTTTTTTTTTAACACCTAAGCTGCCTCAGAGAGGTTTTCACCTAGGGATATCCTTACTCTTTTTCATTTTTCTCATCTTTGGGCCGCCTCATGAGGTTTTCAACCCAAATATGGGACTCAGTCGCCTCATGGAGGCTTTCACCTGAATCTTTATTCTTTTGTTTTTTTCCTTTTTCAGTGACCTGATGAGGGAGGAGTTGGAACTTGCTCTACCATCATCACTGTCTTATTGATACTATCAATGAAATCTTGTTTTGATAAAGGCCTCTTGTACATTTTCAATCTGTGTCCATTAACTAGCAACGGAATGGCTTCTTCATCAATAATTTTTATTTGCACTAAACCATTGTCATGGCATATTTCCACCACATAAGGTCCGAGCCATCTTGTCCTTAGCTTGCCCTTGAAGTCTTTATACCTTGAATCATATAACAATGCCAAGTCTCCCTCTTGAAATTGCTTCTCCTTGATGTTCTTGTCATGCCAAATCTTCCTCTAAAGCTGAACTATCTTTGTATGTAGGAGGGCCTGCATTATGAATTCATCCAAGCCATTCAAATGTAACAACCTTTCTTTCTGTGCATGACTGAGATCCAAATCTAGTTGGGCTTCCATCCTCAATGTGTTATATTCAAATTCAATGGACAGCAAAGCATTTTTCCCATAGACCAGCTCATAGGGTGTAAATCCAGTGGTGGTCTTCCATGTTGTCCTCAGCTAGTCTCCAATGGTGGTGTAAATCCAGTGGTGGTCTTCCATGTAGGCCCAAGTGTCCTCAACTAGTCTCTCTTCCCAATCCTTCTTGCTGCTACTCACTACCTTGGTTAAGATTTTCTCCAGTGCCCTATTGGTCACCTCCACTTGCCCATTAGCTTGTGGATGATAGGGAGTGGAGGTCCTATGTTTGATTTTGTGATGGTTGAGTAGTTCTTCAATCATGTTGGAGGTAAACTGGCTGCCTTGGTCTATGACTAGCTCTCTAGGGTACCCAAATCTGTAGAATACATTCTCCATTAGGAACTCAGCCACCTTCTCTTTTGTTGCTGCCTTAATTGCCTTGGTTTCAGCCCACATAGTCAAATAATCATTGCACACAATGATGTGATGTTTTTTCTTTGAAGGAGGGTTGATAGGTCCAATGAAGTCCATGCCCCACTTGTCAAATGGTTTGAAAGTCACTTGAGGTTGTAGGGGCATTTCATCTCTTAGAGTAGGCTTTCCCATCCTCTGGCACCAATCACACTTACTAATATACTTTTTCACATCCTGATGAAGAGTAGGCCAATAATAGCCTGCTTGCAACACTTTGAATGTTGTCCTCTTTGCTACAAAGTGACCTCCACAAGGCCCATCATGACAGGTCAGAAGGGTGTCAAAGACTTCCTCTTCCCTTACACACCTTCTTAAGATTTCACCTGGGCCAAGTTTAAACATATTACCCCCAATCCAGGTGAAAGGGTCTCTTTTCCTGATTATCTTGGTCTTTTCTTTGGAGGGCAAGTTTGGTGGGAACTGTGCTGATACCAAATAGTTTGCTATATTAGCAAACCATGGGGAGAGAACTGAAATAGCAAAAAAATGCTCATCTGGTAACTGGTCATCCACCATTCCTTCTTCACCTACAGGAAGATTCATTCTAGATAGAAAGTTAGCAACAAAATTTTCCTTACCAGGCTTATCAACAATAGTTAGATCAAACTGTTGTGATAAAAGCAACCATCTTATAATTCTAGCATTTATTACTATTGTAATAAAAGCAACCATCTTATAATTCTAGCATTTACATCTCGCTTGTTCATTAAATATTTGATTGCAGCATGATCAGTATGCACAAATGTTTAATAGCATGTAATGTAATTCCTAATTTTTTTTAATGAATGCACAACATCCAGGAGTTCCTTTTTGGTCACAATATAGTTTAGCTCAGCCTTTGACAAGTTCTTACTAATAAAATAGATGGCATAGGGAAATTTCTCCTCTTCCTGACCTAAGGCTACTCCTATGGCTTTGTGTGAGGCATCAACATGAATATGAAAAGGGAGGGCCCAGTTTGGGCCTCTAAGGATTGGTGCAGTGGTTAACTTACCCTTTAGAATGTCTAAGGCCTCTTGATAGCTCTTTGACCATATAAACTCAGAATCTTTGGCCAAAAACCTAAACAAAGAAGAGGCCAGCTTGCTCTTGAACGTGTCTCGTGAAGCATTGGTTAATTCGAGCGCAGAGGAAGCTAAAGTGAATGGAGGAGGGAAGCCAGAAATTCAAGCGAGTGTTGAGGAAGCCAAAGCTCAAGCGAGCGAGAAGGAAGCCAAAGAGCCAGCGAGTAAGTAGAAATGAATGGACAAAGGCATGAGAATGTATAAAATAGTAAAAACAGAGAACTGTTGGTGTTGTTGTGATGGTGAAGAACCATAGTGTGAGGTATCAGAAGCAGCAAAGGCAAAAGAGGCAGAAGAAGCAGTGGAGGTTGTAAAAGAAGCAGAAGCAGGAGAATAGGAGTGAGAGAACCTCAACTGAATAGAGTGTCGCAGCATACCAGTTTATACCAAGGTTGACTTGGAGCCTAAGAGGTTGGAGCCTCAAAACTGAACAAGACTAAAGTCATTAGGGGTAGGTGCTCCTAAATGCAGAACCACTGCAAAACATAGTTGGTTCTCTGGAGGTTGGAGCCTCACCGAAGTCCAAGTTGGAGCTTGGAAACTATTCACAGTCAGATATATACTTCTATTGTATTTATTTCATTGCATTGTCTTGAGTTTTTAATAAAAGCATTTATTCCAGCTATTGATTTCTGTGTTCTGTGTATACATATATATATCTATATATGCTTTTGGAAATCACTAGAACAATTAAAAAAAATATTGTAAGAAATACTGATTCACCCCCCCTCTCAGTATTTCCAACAATTGGTATCAGAGCCGGCTTCTTCATACTAGCCTAATAGCTTGAAGAAGGATCCACAGCCATGATGAGAAATCACGAAGCATCAGGAAGACCTCCTTTGTTCGATGGCACTAACTTTGGCTTCTGGAAGAAAAGAATGACCTACTACTTAATGTCCCTTGGACCTGAAGTCTGCCATTTTGTTCAAAATGAATACCAAACGACTTCCACTCTTTAGACCAAGATGAGAGGAAAGCCTACATCTCAAATGCAAAGGCTATGAACTCCATCACTAATGGAATCACTGATTCCGAGTTTACAAAAATCATGCGCTGTACCTCTGCCGAACAAATGTGGGAGAAGCTAGTTAGCTTGTACGATGGAGACTCAAAAGTCAAAAAGGCAAAGCTTCAAACTCACAAAAGACAATTTGAAATTTTGAGGATGGAAGATAAAGAAGATATTGCAGCATACCTCCTCTGAGTAGATGAAGTGGTAAATTCCCTGAAAGGATTGGACGAAAAAGTTGAAGAAAGTACCATTGTTCAAAAGGTATTAAGGTCTCTTCCAGACAGATTTGACTCCAAAATAAGCGATATAGAAGAAGCAAAGCATCTAGATACCCTCAAAATGGATGAACTCCATGGAATTCTCACTGCTTATGAAATGCGGAAAGGTGGCCCAAGCTCCAAAGATGCAGCATTCAAGTTCTCAAAGTCAAAGAAGGGGAAAGAAAGGAATGACCATAGTGATGAGTCAGATGTGGAATCTGAATTGGCTCAATTTGTACGAAAGCTAAAGAGAGGATCTAAGCTTAAAGGCAAGTATCCTCTTATTTGTTTTAAATGTGGTAAAATAGGTCATTATGTAGAAAAATGTTCTCATAAACATGACATTGATGATGAAGGAAATTCTAAAAGAATGGCACACAAAAAGAAAGGGTTCAATAAGAAAAACTTCTTCTCCAAGCAAGATAGTCTGATGAGGATGAGTTTATAGTCATCAAAAAGAAATCAGATGAGGAAAGTGATCATGATGAAAGCCAAGAAACATTATTCATGGCACTCGCAGATGATGACTCGGGGCTGGAAGGAAATATAGATGAACTGTTAATAAGTGCCATTGAAGAAAATGAGAGAAGATCTTTTGGAAGCAAAGCTTAAAGAAAAAGAAGAGACTTGTGAAGAACGTGAGGCCGAAATAGTGTCTTTGAGAAAGGAGTTGGAGCAAATTAAAAAGGGCTGTAAAAGCTCTCAAATACTTGAAACTATTCTGAAAAATAAAAAACCTCAACATGACAAGTCTGGAATAGGTTTCAAAGGAGAATCCTCAAGCACTAAGAATAGTGCGAAAAGCTATGCCGATGCACTTTCCTGCAATCCAAAAGATGAAAAAGTATGTTATCAAAAGTGCATCCCAGATCCCAAGAATGAAGAGAGAATTACTCCAAAGAAGAATGTGGAGTTGAATCATGGACACTATAGCAAATACAAACATGTACCCCACCAAGGGCCTATCACAAATCCAAAGAACAAGGGAAGAGTAATTCCCAGGAAGGAAATCGACTCAAACTGTGGTTGCTTCAACAAGTACAAAACCATCTTTCTTGGACACTGCTTTCACTGTAAAAACTTCAGTCATCAAGCCAGACATTGTATGGCTCGCAGAAGTGAAAAGACAAAGCTAAAGGACCGAATAATCAACTCATATGCCCCCAAAAGGCAGGGACAAATCAAAACCTTCAATTCATTTGATCCGTTGACCAAATTTGATTTGATTTGCTCTTTCTGCTACAATAATGGACACTATGAACAAGACTTCCCACTCAAAGGAAGAAAGACGAGTAGCAAGAACTCCAGCATGGACAAATGCGACCTGGCTCTATATGCTCAAAATAATGGAAACCAGTGGTTTGTAGATAGTGGGTGCTCCAGACACATGACAAGAGACAGAAGGAAGTTTGTCTCACTGAGCAAAAAGGAAGGGAATGTGTCCTTTGGAAGCGGATCTAGAAAAATTGCAGGAAAAGGAAAAGCTCAAGATGCTTTGCTGGTTGACGGACTCAAACACAACCTCCTAAGTGTCAGCCAAATCTGTGATCAAGGACATGAGGTTGTTTTCAGCACCAAAGACTGTGAAATAAGGAACTCTGCCTCAGGGAAACTTGTGGCAAAAGGGGTGAGAACACCAGACAACATTTACATCCTGAACAAGATTCAAGAAAATAAATGCTACTTGAGTCAGACAGATGAGAGTTGGTTGTGTCACAAGAGACTTGGACATACAAGCTTCGAAAATATGATCAATATCAGCAAGATCAAAGCTGTAAGAGACATCCCAAGGCTGTTCAAACCAAATCAAGCAGTATGTGGTCCATGTCAACATGGAAAGAAAACCCGAATCAGCCACAAGACAAAGGAGCTCTCTACATCGAAGCCCTTGGAGATCATCCATGTTGATGTATGTGGGCCAACTAGAAATCAAGCACACCAAGGAGAAAGGTACTTTGTGTTATTTGTTGATGATTATACTAGAATGATGTGGACATATTTCATAAAGTATAAATATGAAACTTTTGAGTGTTTTAAGAATCTAAAAGCCCTTGTAGAAAATGAAAAAGATTCAAAAATTAAGTGCCTCAAAACAGACAGAGGAGGAGAATTCACATCAAACAAGTTTAGTGAGTTCTGTAATATTCATGGAATTAAAAGGGAATTCTCGGCTGCCAGAACACCTCAGCAAAATGGGGTAGTTGAAAGAAGAAACCGAGCAATCCAAGAAATGGCAAGAACTATGCTATTAGCAGCAGACTTACTACCTAAATTCTGGAGAGAAGCAGTAGGGACAGCTGTCTATACACTGAATCGAACTCAATTAAGACCAAATTGTGAAAAAACTCCTTATGAGCTATGGAAAGGAAGACCTGCCTCGGTGAAGTACTTCAAGATCTTTGGAAGCAAGTGCTTCATAAAAATAAATGATGGCTCACTCGGAAAGTTTGATTCTCGGGTTGATGAAGGGATATTTCTTGGATACTCTACACGGAGCAAGGATTACAAGTGCTACAATTATCGACTGAAGAAAATAGTGGAAAGCATTGATGTAAAGGTTGATGAAGATATTCCATAAAGGGAAATTGAAGAACATGAAGATGACTCTCTCATTGAAGAAGAAGAACCTAAAGAAGAAGTAATAGATGAGGAAGAAGAAGAAGAAGAAGAAGAAGAGGAAAACGAACCACCTATTACCCCTTCAAAGATGAAGTATGTCCAAAGACATCATCCAGAAGAGCAGATCATTTGCGATAAAGATGAAGGTGTGCAGACCTGAAGAAGGATAACAATCACACCCAAGAGAAAAGTCATTAGCCTCCTATCTATGATAGAACTAGAAACATTTGCATAAGCAAGTAAGGATCCTCATTGGGTAAAAGCCATGGAAGAAGAAATGTCCCAAATTGAGAAGAACAAGACATGGGAGCTGGTACCTCGTCCAAAGGGCAAAAACATAATAGGAACCAAATGGGTGTTCAAAAATAAAATGAATGAGGAAGGACAGGTTATCAGAAACAAGGCAAGACTTGTCTGCAAAGGCTATTCACAAATTGAAGGAATTGACTTTGAAGAGACATTTGCACCAGTGGCCCGTATGGAAGCTATCAGGATGTTCTTGGCATTTTCTTGTTCAAAAGGATTCAAAATCTATCAAATGGACGTGAAATCAACATTTCTAAATGGGGAACTCAAGGAGGAAGTCTACATCGAGCAGCCAGAAGGTTTTGATCTAACAGCAGGAAAGGACTTAGTTTGTAAGTTGAAAAAGGCTTTATATGGGTTGAAACAAGCTCCTAGAGCTTGGTATGCAAGACTGGATCACTATCTACAACAACAAGGCTTCAAAAAGGGAGTGGCTGGAAGCAATCTATACATAAAGACAGATCAAGGTAAGTTACTAGTTGCTCTTGTTTATGTCAATGATCTGATTTTTGCTAGTAATAATGATGAAATGAGCCATGAATTTTCTCAAAGCATGTCAAAAGAGTTTGAGATGTCAATGATAAGAGAGCTATCCCACTTCCTTGGACTTCAAGTATCTCAAACCAGAGCAGGATTGTGTATATCTCAAACCAAATATCTAAAAGACATGCTCAAAAAATATGGAATGGAGGACTGTGCACCCGTGAGCACACCTATGACCACAAACTACAAATTGAGCAAAGATGATGACTCCCCTCTAGTAGATGCAACTCATTACAGGTCAATGATTAGAGCCCTTCTATACTTAACAGCTACACGACCAGACATAATGCAAGCAGTAGGAATGGTGGGAAGATTTCAATCTGCTCCCAAACAATCCCATTTATTAGCTGTAAAAAGAATTCTCAAATATCTGAAGGGAACTTTTGATTTCGGTCTTTGGTACCCAAAGAACTCAACACTGACTGTAACTGCATACATTGATGTTGATTGGGCTGGAAGTATAGATGATCGAAAAAGTACGAGTGGAAATGCATTCTTCCTAGGAGACTGTTTGGTATCCTGGCTCAGCAAAAAATAGTCATCCATATCATTATCCACAGCCGAAGCCGAGTATATTGTTGCAGCAGACTGTTGTACTCAGATACTATGGATGAAGGAAGCTCTAAAAGATGTCGACATATGTACAGATCAACCGATTACCATCTATTGTGACAACACAAGTGCCATCAGTCTCAGCAAAAATCCTGTGATGCACTCAAGAATCAAACACATACCAATCAAGTATCATTTCCTCCGTGAGCAAGTAGCTGAACAAAACATCGTCCTAAAATATATCAGTACTAAGGATCAGATAGATGCTATTTTCACGAAACTTCTTCCTCGAGAAGCATTCAAACATCTGCGTCAAAAGATGGGGGTTATTTCTTTATCATAACTCAAGTTCATTCATAGAGATGTAGCAAGACAGGGGGAGCAGTTTGACAACGGGAGTCCATATGCATTCCTTTGCCATTGATGTCAAAGGGGGAGAGAGCAGAAGAATATTGCCATCAATAACAAACGGGGATGTTGGACATAGATTGTCATTGATGTCAATATGGAAATATTAGAGGAGCAGATGGAGCCAAGAGGAACAACAGAACAGAGCCATCGAAGCAGATGGAGACGAGAGGAGAAAATATGCCACAGATAACACTATCAGGAGCCATCATAGGAGAAAACACATATATATGCATGCATTTAAACACTATCAGGAGTCCATAACACTATCAGCGGAAAAAGCCATGCATATATGTGTTTAACACTATCGGAGGCACAAACGGAGGCCAAGGCAACTACATAGGAAAATACACTATCGGAGTCATAAAGCGGACCTGAATTTTTTATGAACTGGAGCGTTGAGTCCTATCGGTTCAGGCACACTATATCGCATCGGCACTTCGGGAGTAGGCGCTACAATACGTCAAGTGGACCATTGCGATCGCCGATAGCGATTATCGCATCGGGAATTTGGAGCAAAATTCATACAATGGTAAGCAACCCCTTTTCAATTGCCGATAGTGATATCGCATCGGACCTTCGCCAAGGGCAACCCCCGATTGAGATGAACTATTGCGGACCCGACGAGTATATCAACTACTACTTAAAATCATATCGCATCCGCAGCGATCGCAAGTCCTAAAGGGATGGCGCAGAAAATGCATAAGGTTTATCAGGCAGGGAGAGCAGGCTTAAGTAGTAAGCAGTAATTCTCACACTACCCTTGGGAGTCAAGTGGTATTCGTACACGGGCTCGCGATTCCATTAGAACTATGATGCGTGGCGGCAGGGAACAGTTGAAAACTACTTTATCGCAAGTTAACACATGGGCAGTTCGCGGGATCAGGAGGAGCGAATGTCGTCAGATCGCCTGATGAATGATCAGACAGCAGGTTTACCTTCACGTGTTTTTTGACTGATGTGACAGGATAACGACAGATTAAGGATTATTCAAAGGCGCGTGGTTATATGGGTTTAATACTTAGCGCCTAGGGGCTTGACAGAACATAGGTCTATGCTGAGTTATGGAGGAAAAACCAGAGAAGGCGAGGGTTAAGAGAGTATAAGAACAATAAAGGAGAAAGAAAAAACAGACTGCTACGGGTTGCCTCGACGCCTATCACATGACCAAGCTTGTGTCTGGTCCTCCAAATGTCAAGACATGTAGCAGAGCTAACAGGGACCTCTTTGATATTTTTTAATAAGCATCATTTCTATTGTAATTCGGTCCCTCTTCCTCTTGAACGTGTCCCGTGAAGCATTGGTTAATTCGAGCGCAGAGGAAGCTAAAGTGAATGGAGGAGGGAATCCAGAAGGTCGAGTGAGTGTTGAGGAAGCCAAAGCTCAAGCGAGCGAGAAGGAAGCCAAAGAGCCAGCGAGTAAGTGGAAACGAATGGATAAAGGCATGAAAATGTATAAAACAGTAAAAACATAGAACTGTTGGTACTGTTGTGATGGTGAAGAACCAGAGTGTGAGGTAGCAGAAGCAGCAGAGGCAGAAGAGGTAGCAAAAGCAACGGAGGTTGTAGAAGCAGCAAAATCAAGAGAATAGGAGTGAGAGAACCTTAGCTGAATAGAGTGTAGCAGCATACCAATTTATACCAAGGTTGGGTTGGAGCCTCAAAACTGAACAAGACTAAAGTCATTAGGGGTAGGTGCTCCTAAGTACAGAACCACTGCAAAACAGAGTTGGTGCTCTGGAGGTTGGAGCCTCACTGAAGTCCAAGTTGGAGCTTGGCAACTATTCACAGTCAGATATATACTTATATTGTATTTATTTCATTGCACTGTCTTGAGTTTTTAATAAAAGCATTTATTCCAGCTGTTGATTTCTGTGTTCTGTGTATACATATACATATCTATATATGCTTTTGGCAATCGCTAGAACAATTAAAAAAAATATTGTAAGAAATACTGATTCACACCCCACCCCTCTCAGTATTTCCAACAACCATACCATAACCTAACTAACCATCAAACAACTATGCTAAGCAGAATTTCTAAATTAACACTAATCTAATGCTAATTATCTAAGTTTCAGAAGTAAAGAGCATCAGAACTATACTAAGGTGTAAGAAAAGAACTAAACTAACTCGGCTTTCAAGCAGAAGAGGAGTCGGAGGACGAAATTAGTGAAAGGAGGACATGAGGGAGTTATAGTGCATAAGAACCGTTGGATCAGTCGAGTGAAAGGGAAATGAACGGCGAAGATTGGATCGCAGGAGGTTACGTAGATAGATGGGTGAACAGGGTTAACTCACAGGGTGAACGGTGGAGATATTATTGCGAAGGCTTAAGTGAATGGATGGACGAAGAAGGGAACAAAGCAGATGAACGGCGAAGATCGTGTCACGAGCGATTAGGTGAGTGGATGGATGAACGAGGTTAATAGGAGATCATATCGCGGGGAAAAGAAACGTGTGGAAATGAGGGAGTAGGTTTCTAAGGCGGTAAGTAGTTTCTCGCACACCCTCCAGGCTGTAAGCAGTATTTCGAAATTTCACGCAATTAACCTTACTGCGCAACACGTAGCACGAGAAAACCACTTTTCTCGTATGCTCTCGGGTGGATAACGTTCGTGCACTAATGCACGCAAGATTGTGCGATGGCCGTTAGATCACGTGGGGCTAATCAACGGTGGAGATCGGCTAATCTAGTTGGTGATCAGGTGAAGCGACAGCCATCAGATCAGGCAAGGCAGATCGAAAGTGGGGACTTAAAGTGCATAAAGTGATCAGGTGACACGTTAGCCGTCGGATCAAGGGACAAATCAACGATGGAGATTAAAGCTCATAAAGTGAGTGGAAGACTCCATGCGAGGCAGCAGTTGTAGAAAATAATGAATCAGACGGTGACTGTGATGGTTTGTTGGTGATCAGACAACGAGGAAGCGATGCCTGAAGAACGTGCTGAAGGAGGTTTCAAAGGGAAAATGACAGAAAACACAATGAGGTGAACGAGTAACTAAATCAAATGACAAACTCCATAGCTCATGCGAGAAACAGAAACCTGTGTTTTTGGGGCTGCTGAAGGGACCCTTCCTCAAATCATGGTCCTAGAGGGAGGAGATGAGGCCGAGACGCCTGTGCACAACCTGATAGTGATATTTTTCTCCTAACTAACCTGTGAACTAAAATAAGGCACAAATGGAAGTAAACTACAGCAAATGCAGTTGAACTAAACCAGAAAGCTATCTAAACAAATGAACAAGTAAACCAGAAAGCTATTTAACCAAATAAACATGTAAACCAAAAAGCTATTTAAACAAATAAATAGAACCAGGAATCTATCTAAGCAAATGAACAATGAAAACCAGGAAACTATGCTAGGATAACAATACAATAAATAGGAGCTTTGGCTGCTTGGGTCGGGCCCTAACCCAAGAGCTTCGACCCTCAGATTTAACTCAGAGCTGGATTAAACAGAACTCATTCTTATTATAAAAACCATGGATTATAGAGCAAACTATCACAAGTCTTTGCAACTCAAAAATAAAATAGAGTTTTACAAATGAAGTCTGAATCCTACTGAGGTCCTCAGCCTCTCTACTTATATAGCTGATACACTGGTTTCTGTCACTTTCACTTGCTCAGTTGTCTTCTAGTCTTCAAAGTGATGGTTGTTTGCACTCCGATGATGGAGGAATATTCGAATGGTGGGGTAGTAAATGAGGATGATTTACCTCCTATAATTACTCTCCCTTTTCCCATTCGAGTTTTTACCAAGGTCTTTGCCATAGTTCCTTGCTTTTATCCTTTATGCCTGCATTTTTCCTTGCTTTTATCCTTTATTCCTGCATTACTTTCACTTTAGACCACAAAGCCAAATATCCAACTTTAACTCATTTCATAAACAAAATATAATCAAAAGTATGCAATAATTTGTGAGAATAGTTGGTTTGACTAAGCTAGGAGGTGAATTAAGGCCAATTAAGACCCATATAATTACTCAATGATGAGGCTCATCACCTGGTGAGAGTGAAACTCAATCCTTGTTGTTAAAAATTGAAAATTTAGAAAAATAAAATAGAGAGTTAAGGGAACAACTAGTAGAGGGGAAGGTAGAGGCAAGAGCCCTAGGGTTAAACACTTTGGCTGAGGCCGTGGACAGGGCCAGGAAGGGAGATTTCACGGGTACTGTGTGCACAGCCTGTGCTGAGAAGCTAGTGACAGCGGGGTTTAGACTATGTGTAGTAGACACCATATTGAGGGAAACACTAACTGAAATTTGGGAGGCTGACACACAAAAACCCGTTGAGGACATTGTTATTACACAAGAACCAGCAACTGAGATGGTGCAATCCACAGAAACTAATCTGGTAGCGGATACACAGGAGCCCTTGGCTGACACTACTATTACACAAGAACCAACAGTGGAGACAGAATTCATCCAAGGAGAGGAAGGAGAAGCTGACATACAGGAGCATGTGGTTGACACTGATGTTACACAAGAACCAGCAATGGAGACAGAAGCCTACCTGCGGAAAAACGATATACACAAGTCTGTGGATGACACTACTATTACATAAGAACTAGCAGTGGGAATGGAAGTTGATCAGGCAGAGAAGGAAATTGTAACAAAATCGATTCACAAAGCTGTTGTTACACAAGAACCAGCAGCGGAAGTGGAGCAGTTTCACCCTCAGGACGTTGTTACAACCTCAATTGATAGTGCATGTGGGAGAACACTGAGTCCTAACGAAGGATGGTGTTATGAAAAGATGTTATTGTTACCAAAACTACATAAATGGAAGCACCAGGTGCTCTCTCTACAAGAGGGGGTGATCTCGCTCAAGGCACACAAAAGGATAATGGATTCCCTTAGGGAAAAGTGGTTAAAGGAAGAATGGTAGAGAGAATGGGAAGCATGGAGGCACAAGGAAGCCATGAAGAAGAAGGATGAAAAATTGTATCAGTTATAGCGACAGGTCTCAAACCTGACGAATGACAAGACCAAGCTCCGTGATCTTTCCCTAAACTTGCTAGCATATAGGACACTGTTCCCATCGTATCCATTGTTCCTTTGGGAACGATATAATTTATTTCAATTGAAAGAAGTTTTTGAGAATAGGTCTTATTTGCATTCTTCGACCCGAACTTTTCTTGATATTTTTCGCTCTTGTGATTTTGATGAATAGATCTTTCTTTGCGAGTTATTTTTACATAATATCATGTGCGAGTATGTCAGCATGAAAATGGTAGCAGGTGTCTTCTTCTATATGGGATATTTGTAGTTGCGAACCTTTCTTTCGTTTATGAGGAACCAAATTGAGTGGCATCTGGCCATGAAATCAACATAAATGAATGAAGAAAGGATAACATTATGGGTCAGAGAAGAACCATGGATGGTCTATGAACTCACATCTGAGTTTAAGTTGTTCCTGAGCACTTCAGAGATCAGGGAATAGTCAGTCATCTATAGGAAAAGGATTGTGAGGATTTGCCTCAATTTGCATGCACATATGAAAAGTTGAGCGCTAGCAGGGTGTCTTAAATGCACCCAAGCCTGTAGCGCTGAGTTGCAAGAAGGGGATCCTTTTGAATACAAAAATTTCGTGGCTGCTGTTACACGGGTGCCTGAGTATTCTCAGATTGTGCAGACATTGGGGGCATTCTGGATTGGGCTGAGATTTAAATTTCCTTTGATTTGGTTGCTAGTAGAAGAGTATCAGCCGGACTACCACCTATGCGATTATGAATAAGAATCCTGGCCACATTAGTTGATGGCCATTCAAGGTTATAAAGCTCCAAGTGAAGACACTGTTGGTGCTCACAATTTTATAGACTTGCATCGGGGGTATAGCAGGAGAAGCTAAGATTCTGCATGGGCACATGTAGTTGCTTCAGTTGGGGGGAGATGTTGGCTGTGAATTTTTACCTATTTTCTACACCTTCTTTCCCCAATTTTGATCCTCTTATCCTCTAGGTCTATGAATGTTACATGATTAATCACCCTTTTTCTCATTTTTATAACCTATTCCACTGTCATGTTATTTTGTCGTATTTTACTGAATAATACAATACTTTATTCCTTTTTGTGGCTAACTGGGGTGAGCATTGGAGGAGTATTTTGGAAGCTCTTCTCCTTTTCAGGTGTTTCTCATGGGAACAAGGCTATGGAGTAAACAGGCAGCGCTGACCAATTACAGAGCAAGGTAGAGCAGTTCGCTGTTACGCCCTATATGTTGTTACAGGTTGTTGTTACACATTGAATGTTGTTACAGGATGTTGTTACACTATGCGTTGATACAAAGGACTGATGTTACACCAAGGCTGTTGTCACCAGTGATTGTCGGTACGTCCCGAACCATTATTCACTCGTAGGCTGCTGTTGTATCGAAGCTGGCAAATGTGGGTATTATTCCACATAATAGTTGTCGGCATTAGGAATTGTTTATTTTGGAAGCAACAGACCCAAGCGGTTGCAATCCTAGCTAATGTATATTTGTGTTTAGAAATAGGTTGTAACTACTTTTATTTATTATCATCTTGAAAATCGTGAGATTCTCATGACTGATTTGTTTCTGATTCCAGGCATGTAATAACTATAAAAGAAAATCAATTTCCTATGTATAAGGACGACATATAGAAGAGTATTGTTACTCTGCTTCTGTAACTCTGAATTATTTTTAATATTAATCACTACGGTGATGTTGTTACTGCTCTTCAGCTGATTCGTTAATTAATTTCGTGTTATCCCTGTGCCCCTGCTAAGGAGGAAGGGCCCTCCTCTTTGGCAGGGACTGCAGTGGTAGAGGTAGTGTACATTCTTGTTTGTTTATTTCTCATATGGTTTCTTGTTGTTGTTGTACAAATTGTGAATTACATTCATTTTCGTCCCAATGTATATTATACGGTTACACTGAGTTAATCAAATAGAATGGTAGTAACCAGCTGGAGTAGATATTAGGCACTGTGTGGCGCGACCTTGCTTTGGTAGTTGTGAAGTGTGATTTAAATTATGTGGAGTATTTTTTTATTTCTACATGAATGATTTGATTTCAACAATTTGATTCAGTGATATTTTTACTGTTCTTTCCATTTTTTTCATTCTTGGTTGTAGTGTATCGGCACAAACAGTGTGAACTCCATTGAAACAACAAGACCTACCCTAGGTTGGCAATTAAATGTTGCAGCCTTGATCAATTAGGATTGATTAAAACAAAACTACACATTCCATATTGCATATGGAGTCTCCTTACCGTGGATGTTCGAGAGAATATGATCTCAAACTCCTTCCAATAAGATTCTTCTTGCTTTTGTTACACACTTCTTCCATGTTTCTAGACCATGTGCATCAATTGGAGATGGTTTTAGGATGTCCTTATCAATGAACTCCTTCAATCCATTGTCTTCCATGACTACTTCCATCCGGTCTCTCCAGGAAATGGAATTCGAGCTACCCTCAAGGGTATAGTCGAGCCTCAAACCATAGAACACCATCATGATTTTGTTGCTAGCTCTGGAGAAGATATCTACAAAACTCGTTCCTCCTGCAAGTAAAACCTCGTATTCTTCTCTTCTATTGTGATTTCAGCTCTGATACGATGTATAAAGTCCTTATAGATTCAAACTCATAATGTAATTTACTAAAACAATAGACTTGAATCTACTCTACCAACTAGGGAAACAATTAACAATCGTGAAATCACAAAGCATACAAGAGAAAAAATTCAATCAACCAATTACACAATGATTTCTTGGGGAAATTCGCAACTAAAAACCTTGTTATATGTATATTACATTAGTCAAAAAATATAATATTACAATGCTTTGCGAGTCAAGCCTGAGCAACCTCTGCACTATCTTTATCTGTCTCACTGCTTCCTAGACAAGCATAGGCCAATACTTAACCAAATTTTCGCTTTCCCAAGTCCTTATTTATTTACGTTGTTTCCTTAGTAATTAGCCCCCTATTAATTAGGGAAATCCCCATCCCATATTGTGCAACCCATCATAGGTCTTCCTCTGACTGCATGCTCCGCCTATACAATTTGGATGATTATACAAGTGATAGTACATTGCCCTTGAACTCCAATCTCAACTAGGTAACTCTCAGTTCACACATGCATGAGTTATTTATGGTTGATTTATCAGTTATCTGGTTGATCATTGAATGTGGTTCAAGTTCCACTTCCACACTTTGACCTTCCACTAGTTCCTCCAACAGTTGGAACTGGTTAAACTGACTTTAACTCACATAAACTGAATTAATTAATTACAACTCAAAATAAACTCAACCAGGGCTCCTATAAAGTAGGAACCACTCTACATGACTCAAGTTAGGCCCTCAACTTGAATTAATTGAACCAAATAAGTCATACTAACTTAGTTAACTCGTACAAGTTGGCATGTGATGTGGAATTACAATTTTCCTCTAACTTAATTCAAGAGAAAATTAAATTAGAAGCTTTCTTTGTGCCATTTTCAACATAGTATAATAGAAATGGGAAAAATGAATTTCACGACCGACATTTTTGTAAATTCAACCCTTTTATGGTGTTATCGAGTAGTATACACAACGGTGCACTTTTTTATTTAGTGCAAACTTTTTTTATTTAAAGAATAGATAAATCTTCCACGGTTCACCATGTTCTATTAGGCATGAGTGCTTATATCTATAGTAAAGCACTAGTGTGTTTGTATGTTATAGATGCATAGTTAAAAAAATATCTATTAAAACATTCATCCACCCACCTCTGCTACAAACGATTTTTTGGTCTATTTTTATAGGGGCTTCCGCAAAAACCTCTGCTAAAGGGTCGTTTCCTTGTAGTGATCATTGGGTATACCACACATGGGAATGTCACAAATAGGGTGGCACCCTTGCCCCTTACTAGGTAGCCCCCATGTGAGTCAAAAGTGAAAAGTCCATATGCTATAGTTATTTAATTTACAACCAACCTCTATGTTGCTCAAATGTGAAAATAATGTGCAACCCAATCTGAAGGCTTTGATAGATGGTAACTAAATTTGATTCATGATTTATGTTGTGGTTATTCAAATTTTCTATGGGTTATAAAAGCATTTTAAATTTCTATAGATGGGTTTTTATATGTTTCATTTTTTTAATGATTTAATTTAAAGAAAAAAAACAAATGATCAAGATTTCAAAAGCATCCCAATATCCATAGGATGAGTGTCTTGAAATTTAATAATTATGCATGTTATGCATTTTTTTATTTTTAAGTGAATGAGTTATGCTTTGTAGTTAGAATATATGCATTATGAAAAATAATGTTCAAGGAAGCAAGTGCTCAATATGCACACTTTCAAAATTTGATTTGCACATTATTCACACTTTTGGAATTTTATTTGCACAATATTCACTTTTTGGAATTTGATTATGCATGTTTAGATTTTGGTTTTGAATTTTTGAAAATCAATTTTGTACTTTTAAATCTAATTTTGCAGTTTTGGATTATGTTAATTTTGAAAATTCAAAAACATTGATTTTAATCTACCAATGAAGAGGCTTAAATTGAAATAAGATCAAAATTAATGAAATGGGTATTTTTACCTCTTCAAATTTTTTTATAATTGTGAAAGAAATTCCAGTTCCATTTATTTTATGCACCCAACTTTTTAAATATATACATAAAAATAACATGGGAATATGAATCATTACCACTACGGTAAACTCAACTAAAGCCCGCCTAGAACATGTAGAGTGTAATACCCTAGTATTAACCCTAAATTAGAATGTAGTGAATCATATATTGATTATATGATATAGTTTATGTGCTATGAGTCAAGCTAGATGGGTTGAATTGTAATGATCTTGTGTTACAATGAAAATATTACTTGTGAGGAGGTCAGGGCCAAGGCTTGGCTAGTTGTAACGAACCTCCTTAGCCTACCCAGGAAAATAGCCTCTATGCCCCATAAATATAAAAATCTTGTCTTAGTTACAGTTAAGATTTGATAGTCATCACGAATATAGTGAACCAAGGATCATAACTACTATGAAATATCAAGGTAGAGTATCATATACCCTGGGTGTAATATCACATACTCTCTTGACGTGCAACCCTTATAAAAAATTTAATGTCTTCATGCAATATTCCATGAAACATTAATTGAACATTATCTTACATCTAATTATGCTAGAATGGGCATGCATCATACTTCAGGAATAATCAAAGCTACTATTTTCTTGTCTATTATGCACATGCAAGAATACCTACACTTTCCCCAACCAGTACCAAGATGAGGGCATTTAGATCCAGTTGTCATAGTTTATATTTCAAATCAACCATTTACATTTTGTAGGAAAAATACAAATCATAACATACAACGATTAAACTCTTTGACAACCCCTTTACCAACACGTAATAGCATATTTCTTTAGGTCTATTGCATCTAATATACTTCTGAAGAAGATTATTGATATAGCTCATACAGGGTATAGATAATACTACATCATTATACAACTAACAAGATTACTCCATAATTGTTTGCATGCACCAAAGTCTTAATGTATAAGTAATATCACATAAGTTAGAGGCACACTATTTTCATTGACACTGGAACCTTCATTAGTTTTACTTAATCACAATGCATAGATTAAATAACCGGTACCTTGGCTTCTATAATTACAAACTTAGAATCAAAATCATTCATCATGCAAAGATATCATTCTCCTATGCAATTAAAACAATAAACTGAAAGCATTGCAAACATTTGCAGGATAGGGAGCAACATACAGTACAATCCACGCATGTGATACCGACTAAAGACTCACTTGGAGGGTGGAGGACCACCAACCAACCATGAATCACCTCTGATTCCCCCCGAGCTGAGGTTCTTTCCAAGGATCCATTGTCCTCAATTGATCAATGCACTGGGTATTTAATACCCTCTTTCATGATTTAGTTTCCATTAGCGACGTCCCTCTTTTATTGATTTTTCCATTTGCCTAGGTCTTTTTCGAAAAAGCTTGTCTTTATCTCCCATGAGGTGTTTCCTCATAAAATCTTGCCTTTATCTCCCGTAAAGCTTTTATTCCTGATGGATCTTTATCTCCCATCCATCTGATGGATCTCCAATCCATCCAAGCTTATCTAGAATCACAGTTAGAAGCTTTATCATGAAACACTCATCTCTATCCCATTCTTCAATGGGATATGGCAAGAATCTCCTCTCTTTTGGTGCTCCACCCTCCAAGTGATTTATTTTATTAATTTATTTAATAACACATTTTCTTTTCATATTACATATCACCTAGCTTCCCTCAGCTTAGGTTTAAAATAGTTTAACCCACAAAGGAGGGTATCACACCTAGCTTTCCTCAACTTAGGTTTACAATCATTTAACACACAAGGGAGGATATCACACCTATCTTTAACCCAGCTTACGTTTACAATAATTTAGCACACAAGGCAGGGGTGTTACATGCTCCCCCCCTTCAATTTTACACCGTCCTCGGTGTATCACTGCATAATGTCCTCGTTCACAGTTCGCTGGTTTCTGAATCAACAACTCTCATGGCTCTGCCATATGATGCAAATTTTTCCAATGTACATCGGTCATAAGGAGTGCTCCCAGCACATCTCCTTCCATAGCTACATCGTTCTCAAGGAGTGCTCTCCTTTCATAGCTACCTGCAACATTGTTTTCAAACAATTTGTGAGAATTTATAGATGCAAATTTTTAGCTATGATAAATATCATAATCTGTTACTTAATATTAGTTTAAGTAGTTATTTCTTATCATTTATTTTATCTGAAGAATGCATGTTCTCTGCTTGCATTCTTCTATGCCTTTGGGTTCTTGCCGAACACCTACTTCTTCTAGTCTCTCTACATACAATACACTAGTTAGCATATTTTCCGCATTAATATGCCTACAAGGTCATAACATATTAGTTCACATAACAATATATATTCATCGTAATCATATGTATGTGAAACTGCAATTAACCCTGGTTACTTATATCAATCTTACTTTCCTTTTTCTGTGTAACCTCTAGGTCGATTGCCCTACCAGACATCTACCCAATATCTTTATGCATACCTACACACAAGGTATATTATACACAAGGTATATACATATCATATTTCAATCGTGTAACACATGTAATCATATGGGTACCATGTGTACTGTAGTACATAGTACTATATGTGTTACAACCCATCACACCATCCTCATGGTATCACCTACATGTTTTCTACTATGTTAGAATCATGCCAAACATTCCTTTATCTTTTTTCTGATAATTAGAACAATCTTGCTTAGTTTATAAGGAATTCCCATGAGCATGGTTCATTTCTGAATCCAAGGAAGTTTTATGTCAAGTGCAGATCATTTCCGGATTTGGTTACAATATCAGTAGCATAGTATGTATTCATGCTTACTTTCATCTTAATCATACATTCTGCTTAATTTTCTAAAGCAGACTATTAACTCATAGATTTTGAAGTTTAATAATTATCATATCATAATTCATCCCGTATGATTTACTATTGTCCTTTGTATGTCTCAACAACTTGTTGGCCATGCATAGTTTAGTGTAGTTATACATGAAAGTTTTTACTACTTTCAATCCTACACCCCTTTTAGTTGTAAGTGTTTATGATCTCAAGGTGCTTACATGTTAGCTCATATTTAACATTAAATCACCCTTAACCAAAAGATGAGCTATCTATTTTATGAATTCTTGTTTGAATTACGCAACATTTCTTATGTTGTCCAAACACATTATCAATGAAATCCAATAAGAGAACCTCTCAAAATTGCTTGGTACAAATTATGCATTTCAATTTATATGATATCAATCTATTAAGTAGATTGTTAGATACCATTTAATTCACCTAGTGGTTCATACCATTTGTGCTACTTCATCAATTACTATGGTTTGTACTCAAGGATACATATAGGTTCCATTATGCATATCCATCGAAATATGCATATGTTTTGGAAATATGTTAAAGTAAAGTTTCCCCTTAATCATACTTTCTTCCAACCAAAGAACAAATCAAATTGTATGTAGATGCATTAATCAAAGGATTAATTTGAACGACAATTTGTACAGTTATATGGTCTTGTACTATAACCTTCCATTTCCTTGTTCAGCCTGACTCATAAACATAATCATAAGTTATTCATGCATACTTTTCCTATTTATTGTTGGCACATAATAGCCCATGCATGTATAGCTCGATTTAGACTCAAGACTCTTTCTTATATGGATGCACGACACCAAGACCATCCTATCATTAACCAATTGATAAATACATTATTCTTACTAGTCTATAATATTGCACACACATGTTCTTGCATGGTAAATTCATATAACTCATTAATATGCATGGATATTAAGTATGATCGTTTCAACATGTTTATCTTAATGACTACTTAAGCATACTATAGTAACAACATGAAAAACTATCCATGACAATGCATATGTGTATTACACAACAAGTAAGCCTGGATACGACCATGGACTTCCTCCATTATATAATCCTCCTTTCAGGTATTAGGTGAGATTTGATTTTATTCACCAATCCCTATTTAAATCTCTTACCTATTGGAACAATCAATTCCAATATAGTTTTCAACACGGTTCATCAACCGGTACATGTCATGGTTTGGGATGTTGATCCAATGGTAGAAATTGTGTTAGAGGTTTTAACCAAAAACTTTCTAATTCCTCTTTTCCATTCATAATACTAATTTTTCCCAAGTTTTCCTTATGTACATCCAGTTGCTATCATGCAAATATATGTATTTTAACTTCACTTCCGAAACCACAAGCTCAAGCATGATTAATTTGGAGATTTGCATTAAAAATCAACCCACTAAAATATTGCAGGTAGAAAATTGCCTTTGATCACATACATAAATCATTATACATAAGGATTTAACTCTTCTATGCAAATTCCAAATTAGTTATTTTCTTATGCATAAATATTCATCTAGTTATTATTTAGAAGCATACTATGTTCCATACTAAACATAGTGATGATCAAGTTCCCATTTAAAAGAGGTCTCACCCATCCATATATGTTCAGCTCCTAGAAAAAAATATAAATATAAGTATTTTTGCTTATACATCATAGTCCATGCAGATGCTATCATGAGTGGGATAGCTCTATGGCCCAAGCAATAACAGTGACCTACTATGCCACTTACCACTAACTCTACTCTTTGATGCAATAGAGATACATGCTCTTTATATTCTTAGCATTGTTCGTGGGAACCTTTTTCATTGCATAACACCTTACTAGGGTTTAACATTTCCTCTTTTATACAATCATCCTTTTATTTAGTCAAATCCTTTCATAGCACTTGTACCAGTGTCAATTTGCTTGTATTGTGATAACATGATGACTATATCATTAACTTCATCAATTGCTACCTACCTATTGGATTAATTTATTCCAATATGGTTCTCTTTTCCCCTTGAAACTTAGTTATTCAAAACTTAATTAATTTAACTTTGCTCAGACCTATATGGTTACTCACTTAACCTTTTTCTGGGTTAAATCTTTACTTAATGTTCGAGCAATACCCATATTTCATTTTTTTCTTGGTCTACACATATTGATAATCAATATTAACAACTTGGCACTTAGCAAGCAATCTCTTGAAATTCAAGTACCTAGATTAAGACACAACAATAATGTGTAATAAGTTATGTCTTCACACTGATGTGAATCTTACTGTAAGTTGGGCATTGTAGGATTTCGTTTTGTTGGGTTTCAACCATATTCTTTCTTATCCAATTTATATTGAATGGTTAAATCGAGCACATCATTCCATCTACAGAATCGTTAGATAAATCTCAGGTAGATCTATTATCATGGTCAAGGTGAAATCTATAAATATTTGGTAAGTATTTCCTATTGCATACTATCATTTAATTTACGCATCAGAAGAACATATACCTTTCTTTCAGAATTTATATAACTACCAATGGATGGCCAGGCCTCTCCTGTGGCTTTAGATCATCCTGACCTTCTCTTTCACAACTATTCAACCCAGTAACAAAACATCTCATCTATAGTTCATACATTTTATATTTTCACATAGATCATCCATAATTGTACATTGAATTGTCAATATAAAAGTAAACAAATGAATTCATTCATCGTGCTTATGCAGAGATTTCACATGTCAATCCACCACTTACTGTCAGCCACCAGAGGGGAGATAGATCAGTGAAAGCATTGTATCAACCCAAGAATTTTTGAATCGCCAGAGAAACCATTGTTCATATTCAGAATGAAGCCTCATTAAAAGTTACAATCCATACATACTCTCCTTTTGTTTTCACAAGCATCGTTGTAGCTCATTTTTTTTACTATATGTACTAACAAATTCAAATTTACAATGAATTCTTAAATATATATTGTCATGTTTTATAACTGTGATATTTTAAAGGCGGGATATGCAAGTTTACCTTAAAATTTCCAAGCATCACAATCAACACACTTTTAAATTCTAACCATGAATGACTATACTAAATATTGTTTTGTTATTATTTACAACAACAACATGGGTGATTTCATAATATTCATGGAGATATCCATGTGGATGAATGAAATAGCTTCGGGTTTTCTATCATGAAATTTTCTCACCGGTCAGTTTTTCGGGTACAAGAAAACACTGAAGAATTTTCCAACTGTAACAAGAATCCGCGACTTGCAAGCAAGGAGGTAAGGCCTTGGGTTATTTTCATTATCCATCTCTAGCAGAGGTATAAAATCGTAACCCCATGTCTGATACTGGAGACCCAAAGCAAGAAGAAAAATGAACACTTACTTTTAATGGTTTATAAAGACTGGAATCTTCAGTTCTTTAAACTGATAGTCACTAAAAAGAACATTAAAAAAACAGAAAATAATGTGAGCCATTGTTTCTCTCTCTCCCCATGCTGGTAATCTGATGGTGCAGAGGTTATAAGTTTTGACTCGAAAACCTATAAAGCCACTTAGGAAATAAATACATACAATTTAAATCACAAACATAAGGCTTTTCTCTAAGTGAGAATTGTGAGATCAGACAATTTAGACGTTGTTGAACGTTCCTCTCTTGAAGAAAATTTGTGGAAAACTATCAGTGCATAATTGAGTCCATAGAACGTGCAAGTTCCAACTCCAATTTTCCTGAGGCTCTGCAGAACCAACGTATTCTCGGCAATTTCTAAATGAAACGCGAGTAGACAACACTCACTAGGTATTGTATTCGGTGTTATAAGAGATGCATTCAGGTAAACGTTGCCATTATGTATAGCCAACAAACCCTCTTTCCTTAATCTTTCAACCCAGTTGTCCTCATACTTTCCCTTTATAAGGCAACACCGAATCAAGTTGTGAAGCCAGAGGCGCTTACATCTATAGGATTGATAATTTTTCTAAGGATTTAAGCAATGTGTATCCTCTATCCATTGGAGGATAAGATGACGGGGATAATCATTATCCTAACTTTCGAGCTTTTATCCAATTGTGAGGATGTTTCTTAACTCGACTCAAGATAATGATCACTCCAACTTGGCACCTACGCTGCCAGTGGATAGTTGAATAAGGAAACAATGACTACATCTTTTCCCTGCAACGGTGTGTTGGTTTTGCGGCCAACTCACATAATTATAAACTAGGATAAAGCACGTGAAAGTAGTAAAACAAAAAGAAACAATAGTCGGGATCGATTTACCTCATTTTCAACACGTTGCATGATAATCTCTATCCAAAATCATCATAATAGTGCTCCGGGTGTAATTATCTACTCCACTTTGATTTTGATTCTTTCCATTCTTGTGGTAATTGTCTGCAGTGTAATAGAAAATGAAACAACCGAGGTTTCCTATTGGGGATTTACACCTTATCCTTCTCAGCGTTGATGATTTTTCCATTAACAATGATTTTTTTCCCTTTAACAATTCCTTTCCCATTGATTTTTCCATTAACAATTCGTTCTACATTGATTTTTCCATTACTATTCGTTTTACATTGATTTTTTCATCAGGCGAGAAATGGGACTCTCACATCTACAGTGGAAACAAAGAGCCGACAACCCTGAACTCAAGGGAATGAGTTCCCAGTCGATTTGAAAGTGAATTTTCCCCATGGCCTTGGCATAATCCTTACATGCCTTCCTTTAATTCCGCAGAAATGGAGATTGTTTTAACCAGTAGAATTGAATACCTCTTTCCACTCCCCAATGTTCCTTATGAGCTCAATAAATAGCACAGTAAATAAATGAATTTCTTCCCTTGGCGTTCCATGTGTGATTTATCTCTCAATGCGTATGCGTTGTCTCTATGTAATTGATCTTTGTCGATCTCGGATATGGAGACTGGAGTTGGTTGCTGCTCGATAATTTGACCAAAGTTAAGTCCTTAGATTTGCAGAAGATTACACCTCCTACATCAGGATAGGCCATATAGACAGACCTTATGTGATGAATCGGTGGTTGGTACAGAGTTTTGGTCAGCTTCAGGGTAAACAACTACCTCAGTCAGTTCGGGATCACGCACACTCATATAATTACGGGTAGCCCTGTCCTGAAAACAATTCCCAAGAACATGGATGAATTCTCTTAAATTCCAAAGTGAAAGCAGAGATCAATTAAAATTCTGAAAAAAAAATATAATAATAAATGAAAAATTAAAAATTAAAAATAAAAATAATATATTTAATATATTCTATATATATATATATATAATAATTATATATATTATAATATATACATATACATATATATATACACACGGTCCCCACAGAAAAAATATCAACCCTCAACCAATACAAGAGATTGGGCTTGGTGTGTTGGAAATTAATTCCAACTGCAAACAATTAATACAAAACCGAAATCTGATCTTCAGCAGCCATTTCAGATTGTTCGGTGCCGCAAAAGTCCACTGATATTTTGAGCATTAAATTCAGAATTAATTCCCCTGCAGACAACCGACTTGTTTTTGCTGAAAAGGCATCACCGCCTTGCATCACCGCCTTCTGCAATAAATACAGAGATAAAGATCAGCAGATTTTTTGCTTAGTTTATAGTTTATTTCAGATATTTATTTTTCCTATAAATGTAAACAAACAACAGTTCTGTTTTCAAGCAAGGAAGTGCATGAGTGTAAGCAGAAAAGAACAGCAGTTCTGTTTTCTGTAATTTCTGAACAGCAGTTCTGTTTTATGTCTGAGTTTTAGAACAGCAGTTCTGTTTTTGAGTGAAGGTTAGAAGAACAGTTTGTGTCTCTTCTGTAAATGCACAGTAGTGCTCAACCTGCGATTTTCTGAGATAGAAAATCGATTTCTGGAACTGAAGCGTTCCTCTTTTGTAACAGCTAAGTTTTCTGTATCAGTTTTGTTTACAGTTTATAAATTCAAGCTTACTGTTTTTGCTGATGTTCAGTTGCTGTTACACCAAGTGTTAAAACCACTTTGATTTTACTCTGTAAATTTATAAGTAATTTTGACGCCCATAAAGTGACTTGCGTCAAAATCGTATTGCCGAAACACCGTAAGTCAAAAAATAGTTTTGCGTCAAAAATCGCATTGCTGCAACACCACGAGCAGCAAATCACGTTGCTACAACACCACGAGCAGCGTTGCTGCAACACCAGTTACAGCAACACAGTTTTCTATTTTTTTTCTGCGTACAGAAACAGAGCAGTTTTGAATTGTCTGTTTGTTTAGGAATTTAGCAGAAAATTCCATCATATCAGAGAGTTGACCTGGGATGTTTTGTGTTATGGAAATCACCATTAAAATTCCAACATGGTATCAGAGCTAGTCTAGGCACTCAGTGAGTCAAAAACAGAGTTTGTTTTTCACTGTAGGAGCTGTAAGAAGTTCGTTGAGCAGATTTTTTCCAGCAGAGAAAGTTTTTTGCTTGTTTTTAAATTTTACAGTCAGCATCTTTTCTTTTAAGATGGCAGATGTTGGAACAGGTTTGACAAATTCCCAACTGCCACAGTTCAATGGGAAAAATCACAATGATTGGTCCATAAAAATGAAAGCATTGTTTGCTTCTCAAGGAATATGGGAGCTGGTTGAAACTGGTTATGCTGAACCTGCAGATGC
>APFE030174973.1:0-10339 GCA_000404065.3 Pinus taeda | reverse complement strand
ATATTTATGACAGACATAAATATCGCATGCAACCAGAACTGTGCATATGGCTTTAACATTTTTAACACTTAGATTAAATCTTAAGGATTCCAGATTTAACACTTATACTAGAACCCCTTTGCAAAGTCCGTGGTAGTGAGGCCAAGTTCATGCTTAAACTTCTCCATACCCTATGGAGGTGTATTGGCCCATAGGCTTCAAGGTTTGAACTTGATTGCTCTGATACCATTTGTAACGAACCTCCTTAGCCTACCAAGGAAAATAGTCTTCAGGCCCCATAAATATAAAATTTGTGTCTTAGTTACAGTTAAGATTTCATAGTCATCACAATTCTAGTGAACCAAGGATCATAACTACTATGAAATATCAAGGTAGAGTATCATATACCCTGGGCATAATATCACATACTCTCTTGACATGCAACCCTTACAACAAATTTAATGTCTTCATGCAATATTCCATGCAACATTAATTTAACATTATCTTACATCTAATTATGCTAGCATGGGCATGCATCATACTTCAGGCATAATCAAAGTTACTATTTTCTTGCCTATTATGCACATGCAAGAATACCTACACTGTCCCCAACCGGTACCAGGATGAGGGCGTTTAGATCCAGTTGTCAGAGTTTATATTTCAAATCAACCATTTACATTTTATAGAAAAAAGACAAATCATAACATACAACCATTAAACTCTTTGACAACCCCCTCACCAACACGTAATAGGATATTGCTTTGGGTCTATTGCATCTAATATAATTAGGAAGAGGATTATTGATATAGCTCATGTAGGGCATAGATAATACTACATCATTATACAGCTAATAACATTACTCCATAATTGTTCGCATGCACCAAAGTCTTAATGTATAAATAATATTACATAAGTTAGAGGCACACTATTTTCCTTGACACTAGAACCTTCATTAGTTGTACTTCATCACAATGCATAGATTAAATAACCGGTACCTTAGCCTCTATGATTACATACTTAGAATCAAAATCATTCATCATGCAAAGATATCATTCTCCTACACAATTAAAACAATAAACTGAAAGCATTGCAACCATTTGTAGGATAGGGTGCAACATACAGTATAATTCACGCATGTGATACCAAATAAAGGCTCACTTGGAGGGAGGAGCACCACCACCCAAACATGAATCACCTCTGATTCCCCCGAGCCGAGGTTCTTGCCAAGGATCCATTGTCCTTAATTGATCAATGCACTAGGTATTTAATACCCTCTTTCATGATTTAGTTTCCATTAGCAGTGTCCTGCTTTTATGGATTTTTCCATTTGCCTAGGTATTTTTCGGAAAAGCTCGTCTTTATCTCCCACGAGGATTTTCCTCATAACTTGCCTTTATCTCCCGCAAAGATTTTATGTCTGATGGATCGTTATCTCCCATCCATCTGATGGATCTCCAATCCATCCAAGCTTATCTAGAATCACATCTATAATCTTTATTATGATATATTCATCTCTATCCCATTCCTCAATGGGATTTGGCAAGAATCTCCTCTCTCTTGTTGCTCCACCCTCCAAGTGATTTATTTTATTAATTTATTTAATAACACATTTTCTTGCATATTACATATCACCTAGCTTTCCTCATCTTAGGTTTAAAATAGTTTAACCAACAAAGGAGGGTAACACACCTAGCTTTCCTCAGCTTAGGTTTACAATCATTTAACACACAAGGGAGGATATCAAACCTAGCTTTAACTCAGCTTAGGTTTACAATAATTTAGCACACAAGGGGGGGTGTTACACTGGTGAACGTGCATAAGTCCCAATGGTGGGTTAGGGTTATGGCGTGGTTGTTATATTTTCGATGATACGATTATGTATATGTAAAATCATTTATAAAATGTAAAATACATAATAATATAATATCAATAAAAAATGTTACTCAATGAAGCAACAAGGAGATTAATATACCATAAGAGGGGAAGAAGAAAGGGGGTTAATGGTTATTTTCCTTGCCATTGTCCTTTATAAGTACTACCCTTTTTTGTCCATATTTCCTTTCAAGATTGTCCTATCAAACTATTACTTATGTGTATGTACCAAGTACAAGTGTCATGCCCTTGAGAAAATAGTAGGTTTCATGCGAGAAAAGACCTCTCATTGTTTTTTTTTCATTGCTCTATCATTCAACCTTTTATGGGCGTGTGGAGGAGGCACACATCACAATTAGTTTCATCTCCCATGTGATCTCGATTTTTCCCTTGGTTGATATGGTTTTTATGACTACAAATGGCAAGAGATTCTTATGTATCATGGCTAGTAAGTGCATATGCATTGTTAGTGAAACTTTCTATTGAAAATTCACCAGAGAGAAAATGGTAGTGTTTGAGAGATAAATCATAGTTGAAATATCCAATATAACTTAATAAAACACCTTCAAAGTTGCATTCCTATTATTGCTTCTTATTGAATATTTTAAGGCCAAGTATTCTTTGTCCTAGATTATTCCCAAAATACATCCAATAGTTAGACTCTTTTTGTATGCATTGAAGAGCATTGGAAAAGAAGAAGACCCCTATGGGATTTTAGAGTGAAGAAAGGGAAGATATTCTTCGTGTTTTGTAGGGTAGTGAAAGAGAATGTTATGGTTGTTTGAAGGATAGATGAGAGACTAGAGTATTCTATAATGAGTAGATTGGCTACATATGAGAGTAAAAGGTTGGGATGAGATAGAGTAGAGCCTTGTAAGCTTCCTTTGTATTGGTCTTAGCATGATTTGATACAATAGTCAAGGAAGGTTCCAGTTGAGACAATAGTCCAAAACTATTGGTTCATGTTTTTCAATTAAAATTAGTTTTCTTGGATTTCCCGAAGTGCAGAAAAGGTTGAAATTTTTCCGAACTCCTCTGCCTCCACCTCTTCCACCTCTGTGGTTGCGCATGTACTGTCAAGGTTGGGTACTCATATTATATAGACACTAGGGGAGTGATACGACTATAAGAGAAATAACAAGTTAGGAATAAAAAGACTAATAAACTAAAGGTAAAAATTTGAGAGCATGTATGTAGAAAAAGGACGAGCAGGGAATGGAGCTTGTGGGAAGGAGAAATATTAACAAACAAAGATTCAGGAAATAAAATTCATGCTACCCTTCTTGGCCACATAATGTAACAACAATAAACATCTAACTATGAAAAAACCAATAATTGAGCTTCCAAAAGTAAGGGGGATTGAGATAGAGAACACAAAAAGTACCACCATAAAGTCACTTGCCTTGGCCCAAGGACCAAACTGAAGCGATCCTTTGCATACTCCAAAACAACAGTGGAATAAAAAAGAAAAGTCCCAAGCAACCCACCAATAAGAAAATGATTGACCATGCTCATGAAGTGCTAGTTCTACCCACTCCAAGAAGATTATGCCTCAGGAAGGACACGCCTACGAATTCTCAGAGAGATAAACACCACTACCAAAGCTCCACAAATATCTTCAGATTGATCCAAAACTAGGGTTGAGGTGAGAAAAAGCACTGGAACTATGGGATAATGGATTCTCAACATAAATCTATAAATCTACGGTCATAGACCTTCCTACGTTGGAGAGAGTAATAACCCATCACTATTAACCCTCTACCTTAGTTGTTTGGTAGCAAAAGCTAGACTAAATACAGAAACCACCACCTTCATCTATGTTAAATTCATTTGCATGCATGTGCATGAAAGTCACTTGAGGCAATGGGGTGGCAAGCTTGTCCCCAACACCCTACCCATTTGTGCTTCCAATCTTCATTGAGAAGTTTTTATATGTTAAATATTAGAAAAAACAAAAAAACAAAAAAAAACTTTTAATTTTAATTTTAAAATAATAACAATAATTATTTTATTACAAAAACTACTCCATGTAATTTTTACATATTTATATATTTAAATTTTAAATTTAATAAATTAATAATACTTCAAATTATATAAAAAATTAATAAATATTTAACCATCTATCTAAATACTTAAATTTTTATATACTAATCAATTTTAAAAACGTAATAAACATCTAATTAGATAATTTAAATATTTAAAGTGTTATGAAGCATTGAATATAACAATTTAAAATACGCAAAACTTTTCATATTGATATGGGTGTTCTTAAACACTAGTAACAAACTTTTGTATTAATTTATGGATTTCCTTTGTACTATCTCATGGGTTTCCTTTCAAGTCTAGTGATATTTTCAATTATTGTTAACTTTTCATATTAATAATGATGTTCTTAAACACTGGTCACAAACATTTGTATTATTTTATGGATTTCTTTTGTATTATTTCATGGATTTCCTTTCTAAGTCCAGTGAGATTTTTAACTTATTGTTATGATTTCGTTTTAGTCAATCCAAGAGATTTTAAACTATAGTGTGGATGATATTTTTATTAAAGATAAAGGGGAATAATTTAGTATGAAATCTAATTTAGTTCAATTTTATATTTATTGTGTGATGTGGTTTTATTAAAGGTAAAGAAGGTGATTAATTATGAAAAAACTTATTTTAAAGTTGGATGAAAATTTAATAAAATTTGTAAAATATTGTATGGATAGTATTTCAATTAAATATAAAGAAGATGCTTGAGTATAAAAGCTAATTTCTTTCAAGTTTAAGAAACATTTAAATATGAGTTTTCTATCCAAGTTAAAGGAGAGGATTAAGTACGAAATTCAATTCCATATAAGTTCAATTAGACTTTAAACCTATGATGTGACTAGGGTTTCAATTAAAGATAAAGGAGATGATTGAGCATGAAAATCAATTCCTTCTAAGTCTAGTGAGAATTTAAACCTATTATGTTATGAGGTTTCAATCAAAGACAAAGGAGACGATTGAACATGAAAGCAAATTCATTCCAAGTTTAACAAGACTTTAAACTTATTGTATCATAAGATTTCAATTGAAGATGAAGAAGATGATTAAGCATGAAAACCATTTCAACCTATTTTGTGGATGAGGTTTCAATTAAAGATAAATGGGATGATTGAGCATGAAAACCAATTCCTTTCCAGTCTAACGAGACTTTACACCTATTGTGTAGATAAGGTTTGAATAAAAGACAAATGAGATGATTGAGCATGAAAGCCAATTACTTTCAAGTCCCACAAAAGTTTAAACATATTGTGTGGATAAATTTTCAATTAAAAATAAAGAATATGATTAAGTAATACTATTTCGAGAGTATTACTTAACCTTAGCTATGATTTTAAACCATGAAAAATGAAAATTTTAATATTTTATATTGCAAATCATATTTTTTATTTTCAAATTAAATTTAATATCAAAATAATAAACATTAATGATTAGCAAATTTAATCTCAAATTGAACACAGATATCAAACTAAAATATTATATATATAAAAATTTCAAAATAATATAATAATTTTATTTCAAAAAAATATAATTATTACATCATATTATATATATATAAATTTAATAAATTTAACCATACTTCTATCTTATATAATATAAAAATCAATAAATATTTGATAATCCATCTCACCACTTATAACTTTTATATATTAAAAAGTAATAAACATTTAAAAAATATCTAATTTAAATATTTAAAGCGTTACGAACCCTGTTCTTAAACTTACGCATTAATATATTTGTTAAAAAGATAAAGCAATTCAAAACACAAAACGTTTTTTTGATTGATATGGACATTCTTGCTAGTGACAGACTTTTGTGTTATTTTATAGATTTTCTTCTTATAATGAGATACGTATCATATTGATAGGACATTCTTGCTAGGACGACGGACTTTCTATAGATTTCCTTTAAATTCTAGTGAGATTTTTAATTTTCTCAGGATAAAAATAAATAACGTTTTCACTAGAAAAGAATGCATGCTTTTTTGTCTTGTGAAGTCTGGCCATATTTTTTTCTAGTGAAGTCTGGCCATATTTTTAATTATGATGTGGGTTATGTAAAGCAATCATGTTTAGTCTATTGGTCTCTCAGATCTCCCCATTGTTTTTGGGAAACAAATGATATTAATGCAAAATCATTTATTTAATAATATAAATATTTGTATATAGGTTATCAAAAATATTATCATGTCCATATAGTTAAGAGAGGATTGAGTATGAAAGTTAAGTATTAATGTTAATTTTTTTCATTTAGCTATATTTTAAATTCATTAATGTAAAAAAGATTGATTGTTAAAATTATTTATTTCAATATTTTAAATTCATTAATGTAAAAAAGATTGATTGTTAAAATTATTTATTTCAAAATTTGGTAATATGTAACAAAAAATTAAAAATATTGTGTGGATGCATTTTCATTTAAAAATAAAGAAGATAATTAAGCATGAAAACAAATTTCTTTCTAATCCAATAAAACTTTGTGCATTTTCATTTAAAAATAAAGAAGATAATTAAGCATGAAAACAAATTTCTTTCTAATCCAATAAAACTTTGTGTAGATAAGTTTTTATCTAAATTAAAGGGGATAAGTGAGTACGAAAGCTAATATGATATTCTCAAATATTCGATATCTTGATCGCTGATACACCAATATCTTGGCATTGTAATAGATTGATGACCCTATAGGTTTCTATACATTTAACAAAAAATTATCTATCAATGAAACTTAAATGCATAATTGATTTCATGTGTTTCCATTAGTTTTATTTTCACTATGGTTTATCTTTACAAAATGAAAATGCTTCTTAAGGCCTTCCAAAGGACAATTAATGAATAAAAATATAGAGTGAACTATACAAATATCTAAATGCCACAAGGTCTAAGAAATTAATGTGAGAAGTGTATTATAGATTTGAAGAAGAAAAGGGAGGACGACAATATAAATATACATATATATATATATAATATATATATATATGTTTGGGATAATGAGAAATCCCTCTTCACAAGAAAAATAATCTCTCTTCTTATGCAACAAAATACGCAACTGAATATCCATTTAGAGAGTTTGTTCAAGAAAAATATGAAAATATTTTTTCTAGAAATCAAGTATTAATGGTATAAAGGGGGTTGTAAATCTTGTAATGATGACTTGATATTTTTATTAGTTTGAATATAATTTTGAAGAAAGGTGAGGGGTTGGAATTTCCATAATTTAGACCTAAGCATTTTTGTCAATGCCAAATGCACCCAATAATTGGAAAAATTGGAATTAAACTTCTTATTATTTATCAATTTTGAAATAAAAGTTGGGAGATCAAAATATTTAGAACGCCTCTTATTCAAATGTGTGAATGGTTATATTATTTCATTACGGTGAGTTAAGTTTTTTTTTTTTTTATTCAGTTTTGTGTGAAATTGGTTTCTTTGATGTATTTGAGTTTCACATAAGATATAAAAATTAGATATTGAAGTGTTTAATATGATCAAGTTTAACATTTTTGAAATAAAAAAAAAGGAAGATTAAAATCTTTTGATGTAACTTTTATTTGAATGTGTGAATGGTTAAATAACTACATTAGTGTGAATTAAGTCATTTATTTAGTTTGATGTGAATTTACTTTCCTTAATGTATTTGAGTATAACATAATATTAAAAATTAAATGTTGAAGTGCTTGATATAATCCTTTATAGGTTATTCCATTCATATGTGCTATATAATTATTAAGAAAATGAACTATTTCTTTTCCTTATAATTTATTATTTGATTCAACATTTTATTTGTTTAAGTTATATTATGAGTGAAAGACATTTTCATATTTATAATTAGATATTATCTTTTTATAATTTGAGAATGTTTTATGATTCAGTCTTTTTTTCTATAATTGAAATCTCTTTTGTTACTTAAATTGCTTTGTCATATCTACATATGCTTTAATAATTATTTAGTGAATGAATTTCTTCTTCATTTCATTGTTCACTATTCGTCATTAGTATTAACAATTAAGGTCATCGCTTTCAACTGAGATATGATACTAGCTAGTTTTGTTTACGTTCAATAAAAAATGCAGTTAAGATTTAGTAAAGCTTAAACAAAAATCTCATTTTAGGAGCAATCTCTTTAGGTGGCAATCGGGTCCACATACCAATGGACATCACTAAACCAAAATAGAATATGCGATGATCCCTTGTTGTAGGAGGAATTTTTCCACCTGTCAACAGGTTGCTCCACAAAAGAGTCATGCTTAAAACTTATAAAGGAGGGAAACTACATAGATAATTTTGTATCACCAATTTTTTCACCTTACAATTGTGAGAAGAAGGGTGTTCACGGTGACTCTAGAATGGTATATCATAAAATTATTTTATGAAGGAAATGTTAGATCATGTTAATTGAGGAAGGAGAATCCATCTAGTTTCATATTGATTCTTAAGTTATGTACAACTACCTACTAAGATGGGAGGGGTGGGAAGGTAAAACAAACTTACATGCACCACTTGCTTTCTCTTTTGTTTGAAATCTTGATTTTCATTTTTTTTATAATAATAATAATAATAATAATCTAATTTTAAGGTCACAACCAAGTGAGAGATGAAATTGGCGTACGAGACACCCTTGTTTGTGGGACAAGGCCCCCCCACTTTGCAATAATTTAAATGTTTATTCTAAAAAGGTGTACATACCCGATCCTCGTCTAGGTTTGAACCTATGAACCTTTAGGAGAAGACACATTTTCTCAACCATTAGGCCCACCAAAAAACTAAAATTATGCCCAAAAAAATTAGGTTATATATTTGTAGAGAAGCTATCTTAATCTTTGATTGACTTTTAGTTAAACCTTGAGAAAATGAAAACAAATTTTAACAAGTAAACAATCATAGCTAATTTGTATGCTCTGTATACTATTTGATGAAAATAATGGTTAGAAAATGAAGAAATAAAGCATGTAATCCAAAACCAGTTTGCATATGTGTAAAAAACAAGGCTTCAAAATTAAATCTAAGGTGCTAGAATAATAGATCTAAAGAATACAATAAATATACTTAATGCCAAAAAAAGTAAATACAATGAATTTTATCCAAAGAATTAAATCTAAATAACAAATTTAGATTTAGAAAAGAGGTGTTGATACCATGAAAGACCATAAACATATGCATAGATAAGCATATGCATAAATATATAATAACCATAAATTTATCATATTTGAAATCTTAAGAAAATATTAAATAAATATAATACTTTTAATAAACATAAAGAGAGGAAGCAAAGAATTTAAATGGTAAAACCCAATTATTCATAAAAGCTAATGAATAATAATATCTATAATAGTCTAATGATACATCATTTTGAATATAAAATGCCTTAATAGTTAAATATAACTAGCCTAGATCCATCTAACTCCGAATCTATCATGTGCGGAGAGGGATCAAATCCCTCGAGGTGCAAACCTTCTTTTTGGAGTGTAGAATTTGAGGAAAGATTTACACCTCGAGGGATTTTATCCCTCTCGACGCATGATAGATCTGGAGTTAGATGGATCTAGGTTGGTTCCAACTGAGGGCAACAATGTCATATTTTTAAATTATCATTATTATGTATTTGTTTGAGATAAACTTCATACTTTGAAATTCACATTATGTTTTCTTTTTCTAACATGACCATATAATTTTGTTCTTTAATTTAGTCTATGTTGCATGCTTTGAATGGTTTTGTCACGCGGAATGAGTCGATCTTGCGGACAAGATAGAACTTCCTAGAATCTAATGAAGACCTAAGGACAAACAAACCAACCAGACACTATCTTTCTCTAAATGCGCTTTATAAATAATGGCAAACAAATGTGTTTAAGGCCTACCTCATGTCCAACGCAAATTTGGAGATGCCTTCGCTCCTTTGATCCAAGTAAGTTCCTTTGTCGCAAACCTGCAAGCACAAACAAGGAAAACGATTAAATAGCACCTAAATAACCAGTATTATAAAACATATATAACATGAAAGTCAAGGAGTCCATGAAACAAATAACATGAGATACTTGTTGAGAAAAATGAGCTTGATTGTATTAATTCAAAAGGAGAAGAACCTTACAACCATTGCCTTGACGCTGTACAAGCTCCTCCCAGGGTCCAACAAGAAGTCTCCTCTACTTTAACAAGATTCACTCACTCCCCAATGAAGCCAAAAAGGTATGTGATCTCTCCTCTTAAGCTGAAATAGGAAGTCTTGTTTTCACTAGCATTTACCCTCAAAAGTTCAGCTTTTAACCTCTCCAGCCACTGACCCAATGCCTCAATTTATAGTGCAATGGTGATCAGTTACCATGTCCTCCTTCAAAGGGACAGAATCCTCCTTCAAAGGGATAGCTCCTCTCAACAAGGGATTAGTTCCTCCTATTATGGGATGCATGAACCACTTGGAGCGAACAATCCATGTAACAAATGCTTCTAGAAAACTCT